>VSMD01008694.1:0-107823 GCA_008750895.1 Mirza zaza | reverse complement strand
GAGTGCCGTGGCATCAGCCTAGCTCACAGCAACCTCAAACTCCTGGGCTCAAGCAATCCTGCTGCCTCAGCCTCCCAAGCAACTGGGACTACAGGCATGCGCCACCATGCCCGGCTAATTTTTTTCTATATATATTAGTTGGCCAATTAATTTCTTTCCGTTTATGGTAGAGATGGGGTCTCGCTCTTGCTCAGGCTGGTCTCGAACTCCTGAGCTCAAATGATCCGCCCACCTCGGCCTCCCAGAGAGCTAGGATTACAGGTGTGAGCCACCGCGCCTGGCCCCATCGCCAGCTTTTACTTATCCTACCCATTCTCTTGGCAGATTGTAGCTAACTGATACTTAATCAGAGCAAGTGATTCAAGAAGTAGTAAAGTACGTGGATTTGGGGTTAGAAGATCTGGATTCCAGTTACACACTGACCGTTTATTGGTCAGGTTCCCCTGTGTAGCTCATCTAACCTGTAAAACTCAGTTTCATCATAAACATGTGGCTAAATCTACCTGTGCTGGCTGCCTTCGAGGCTGGGAGGACTTCACGAAACATGGAAATCTAAGTGTCCTGTGTCTAAGGAATGCTGGCTGTGGTTATCCGCAGCCTGGTTCTGGGACTGTTTTCAGCTAGTTTCCAGTTCTGTAACTTTCATAAATAGGGACAGAGAAAACTGCTGATGCACAGGGCGTGGCCGCTGAGCTTTGAATAGCTGTCAGTTGTGAGGAAGGCTGAGGGGTGGCCCAGGGGCCAGAGATGAGAGAGGGAGGGCGGAGGGGTGGGAGGGAGGTGAGGGAGGGTGGCGGGAGAGCACTGTGGTGAGAGGGAAAGTTGGGAATGTGAGATACTGAGGGTGCAGTAGTTTTAGGCTCTGGCAAGCTCTTGTCACCTTAAAACGGGATTGTGGACACGATGTCCCACGTGCTCTACTTTCCAATGCAGGGGCGACCGGGCCATTTGAGAAAGACTTCTGTTTAAAAGTTTAAATGCCCATCCCATAAAGGTTTCACCTCCAGCTATTCAGGAAATTCTCCTCTATAAAGTGACTCATTTATTCCGAAGGATTCCACATGGCCAGCGTTTTACTGGGCCAACCACAGAGACATCAATTCCTGGAAGATTGTTCCCATTTTTGTCATGGACTACCACTTGGAGGTAGTGTTTTTGAATTCTCAAGTACGGAAAATTCAAAATCCTTTTTAGGAATTAGTTCTAAAATCCTTAGGCGTTGTCCTTCTCTTACTACTGAATATGACAAGTGGAACTGTTTTATGATCCTTAGATTAATTCAGATGAATTAATTTCCTCGTAATTTGTTTAAAAAGGCAACTTGGAGTCCAACTCTGCCTCCTCTCCAGGGTACCTGAGACCTGGAGACCACCTTTGTTTTCCTTACTCCAGCAGTTGACCCCCTACCTTAAAACTAGACCATCCTTATCTCTCTGCATTGCAAAGTTCGAGGCTTGCTCTACTGCTCTTTTCTAACTAGCCACTCAAGAAAACTTTCTTTTCCCCTTTAATTATTATTATTTTTGTAAATATTAAAAAAAATTTTTAAAACATTTCTTATTATTTTTTTCTTTTAGTTCAATGTAATGTTTTAAAGCAAAGATCCCTTTTTTTTTTTTTTTTTGAGACAGAGTCTCACTTTGTTGCCCAGGCTAGAGCCTAGCTAGAGCCATGGCATCTGCCTAGCTCACAGCAACCTCAAACTCCTGGGCTCAAGCAATCCTACTGCCTCAGCCTCCTGAGTAGCTGAGACTATAGGCATGCGCCACCATGCCCGGCTAATTTTTTCTATATATATTAGTTGGCCAATTAATTTCTTTCTATTTATAGTAGAGACGGGGTCTCGCTCTTGCTCAGGCTGGTTTTGAACTCCTGACCTCGAGCAATCTGCCCGCCTTGGCCTCCCAGAGTGCTAGGATTACAGGCGTGAGCCACCGCCCCTGGCCCAATGATCCCTTTAATTATTTTTTAAAGATATTACAGAAATAACAAATTCTTATCAATTATTCCATATAACTCAAAACTGCTCAAAGTGAAAAGTGAAGGTCAGCCCTACTACTTCCCGCCCCCACTGAGTCACCCTTGCTGGGCCTGGTGTCCACACTGTCTCTCAGGATGAAAGCTTTGTGTGCGCCTGTGGATCGGGGTCTCCAGTCCTGTCTCCTGTGCGCGTCATCATCCTACCTTTTGGTGGACAGGGACATGAGAGTCCCGTTGTTTCAGAAGTAGCAAGTTTTCAGATCTGTCAGCAATACCCACGTCTGTAGCCACCGTGGACAGGCCGTAAGGGACCGGTAAAAGGGTTTCCTTTATGTAGCCTAGGCAAAGATATTTGACCTTTGTGTGCCTCAGTTTCCTCATCTGTAACATGTAGAAGATTAGGATCCCAGGATCCCTTAAGACTCTCCTGTTCTGACCAGTCTATGCATCGAGCCTCCTTCCCAATGAACATTTCTGGTTCTCTCCCTGCTCTTGCCATTTGCTGCTTAGCAGAAGGGCTTACATGGAGGACAGAGGTCGGGGGACATACATTCACCTTTTGGCTGACTAGCCAGTGACCCTCCTGTCTCCAGGCCCTTCTGGACTTCAGTTTTCTCCTCTGAGAAATGAGGGACCAGGACTGTGATCTCCGGGAGGCTTCCTGGCTCCAACACCTGTGATTCTCACGACCCCTCCTCCCTGGGGTGACCCCCTGATTCCGAAGGAACGGTCAGCTCAGGGTAAGCAATTGCTGCTTTCAGGGTAGGATGGTGACCGAAGGTTTTCGGCAAGGGACAGGCTGGGGAATCTGGACCTATTTCCAGTACTCCTGAGTCAGTTCCTTGTAGTCTGACTTTATTTTTTTCGTTTGAAGTGTTGTGAAATCCCAAAATATCACCCCCGCCCACATTTAGCCCTGTGTACATTTGCAGTCCATTCCAACACCAACTATGAGCGCTTTGGAGATTATCTCTCACCTGTGAGCTTGGGAACCCCTGCTGCCTGCCCTTGTGAACAGAGTTTCGAGAAGTGCTGGGAACCAACCATCCCGGTTTGCCCTGGACTGCCCTGGTTTTAACACTGTCCTCACCAGGACCGTTGGTCGTCCCACCTGGCTCCATATTAGGCCCTGGCCGACTCCCTTAGTGGAGCAGGCCACAGTTAAATCGAAAAGCCAGCAGGGCAGTGGACCTCAGAATAAGCTGGGGCACTTAAAACACGCAGATTCCTTGGTCCCACCCTAGAGATTCAGATTCAGTAGATCTGCAGCAGGGACCAGGCTTTTGCACGTTATAAGCCCTCCAGGTAAGTGTGGTGCAAGCGGGTGAGGTTCCATGCCTTGAGAGACCCTGTCCTGGGGCAGTGGAGGAAACACACCAGCTCCTTCCCTCAAGGGGCTTATAACCCAGGCAGGAGGAGCCGAGTAGGGAACTGCTGGACTCTGATATGTAGCAGAATGAAACGACAGCTATGACAAGAGTACTGGCCAGCCGGCAAATTCTCTTCCTCCTCTCACCCTCCAAAGCAATTCAGTGCTTACAAAGCTTGGCTTTGTTCATTATAAGGGGTGACTTGGCATTTTCCAGCAGGGGGATTACAGGGAGGGTGAGTTAGTTGCAAAATGTGACTGTCCACTCCGGCTCACACCAGCCTCCTTGTCTCAGAACCACTGCACTCTCTCTGCTGCACCACGTGGCCCCTCCGGTGAGTAGCCCAGGAGGGTCCGTCTCCAAAAGCCCATTGCTGCTCTGACTTCTTGGAATGGGGGTGAGGAAGCGATGCTGTTCCCATTCTTGGGAGGCAGCTATCAGTTCTGCTGCTTATGAACCAAGCCTTTTTTTGGAAACAGAGTCTCGCTTTGTTGCCCAGGCTAGTGCCGTGAGTGCCGTGGCATCAGCCTAGCACTCACACAGGTGAGTGCCGTGGCATCAGCCTAGCTCACAGCAACCTCAAACTCCTGGGCTCAAGCAATCCTTCTGCCTCAGCCTCCCGAGTAGCTGGGACTACAGGCATGTGTCACCATGCCCAGCTAATTTTTTCTGTATATATTAGTTGGCCAATTAATTTCTTTCGATTTATAGTAGAGACGGGGGTCTCACTCTTGCTCAGGCTGGTTTCGAACTCCTGACCTCGAGCAATCTGCCGCCTCGGCCTCCCAGAGTGCTAGGATTACAGGCATGAGCCACCGCGCCTGGCCCAGAAATGCAGTTTTCTTTCTGCCCGCAGATGCAGAAGGTGGTGTTAATCCTTAGCCTAAGATGAAGAGGGGTCCCCAGGGCAGCTTCCTGGGAGAATGTTGCTGGAGAGGGGTGAGAAGATCTCACTATGAAATATTCCAGTTCCTTCACCTTGAACTTCTTACACTTTGTGTTGTTACTCAAATTGTTTGGGCTTTGCTAGTTTCTCTGTTCATGAGGATGGGATTCTTTTCAAATTCTTCGGCAGCCTCAGAAGAACTCAGGGTTTCTGCTTATGCACATGGCAGAGGGTGTTTAGACACAGTCCTGTCACTGAGATGTGTTCCTGAACAGAGCCACTAAATCCAGACCTGGAGTGCAGACTCCACCTTTGGCTTCCTGAGTCTCCGTGAATCTCCTACTCCTCTGGGTAAATCGAAACACCACTGAAAGCTCTCTCAGCCCTTATGTACACCAGACTGGAACCTTCCTGGAAGGCAGTGGTGTGGTGCCGAGTTTAAGTCTTGGGTTCAAATCCTGGCTAGGCTGTTGACCAGCTGGGGCTCCTGGCAGTGTTTCTAGGCCTCAATTTCCCCCTCTCTGAGTTGCCCTGTGCCTGATACACAGTAAGCACTCAGTAAATTACAGCTAATTCCGATTCTGTTACCACTCATTCAACTTCCACAATCCAAATGTCACTGGTTTCTCCTGGAATGAGGATGAGGTGGAAGGAATTACCCTGGGGCCATTGTGGTCATCAGGGAAGCTGATGACAAGTGGGACAAGAGCGATAGTAAGGCACAGATGTAAGATTGGTCTGAATTGTGGGGTAAAGTGGAGACAGCTTTAAAATAGTTTAAGCATTCTCCCCAAAGTGCCCCGGCGATGGTGTCTACTCCTCCGGAAATGAAGTGCTTAGCTGGGGTTCAAAGGTGGGCTTCTCCCAGGACATCTGATGTTGTTTGGGCAGCAGATGGGTGTCGGTTTTCATGTCATTCAGCAAAATGTGCTGAAACACCTTTCGTGTGAGCCCCGGAAGAGCTCAGACTCAGGGTGCAGGGGTTGCCGATGACACCCGCTGTCGTCTGTCTCTGTCATCCCCAAGCATGGAAAGTCTTAGATGGAGGCCAAGATAAAAATACGGCATAAAAATTCCTTCCTACTCTGTCCACCCCCCAAATACTAGCAGTTAGAAAGCAAGCACAGGAGTCTAACAGACTCCCAGCTATGACACGTGGCATCACTGCAGGCCCCTCTCCGTGGACAGTGCCCCGGGCTAGGCTGTGTAGCATAGCGGGTTGACTTCGGCCTCCAGGGTGGGACGGCTGCATCCAGTTCTGACTTCCCCACTGACCAGCCATACTTTCTTAGCCTCAGTTTCCCCCTTGCTGAAAGTGGCGATAACAAAGCCATGCACATCAAAGTACTGCTGTAAGGATAACAAGAGATTACAAACGTAAAATGCTTGGTGTAAAGGAAGTGCTCAGTAACTGTCATCTGTTATTGTCATTACTCTCTTCTGGGTGGAATTCGTGATCTGCCAAGCAGGCTTCTTAAGAAAATTTTGCTAATTGTTTGTCATGGGCCCTGAAGTGTCATCCATCTTTTGAGATTAATTTTTTTTTTTTGAAACTAAAGGTTTTTGGTCTTTGAGATAATCCTATTAATAAGCAACCATTCCAAGCAGTTACCAGCAGCCATTCTGCTAAGCCACCGGCGGGGAAGGGCCAAGGATGGGCGTATGGTCGTGTCTAGGGGTGGGGAGGTCCCGGGAGGGAAGCAGAGCTGGAGGACAGCCTCTCTCTGACCTGACCTTCTGCCCTTGGCTTGTGTCCCCAAACGCATTATGTTGGTTTTCTTTAAACTGAAATCTCACCACAAAGATTGTTCTAAAGTTTTGGTGAGTTGATGATCCTGAGTCCCATGCTCTGTAGGTGAGGTGCTGTCACTGGGCCACAGCTGGGAGGGCCAGCCCCAGGTGTCGGCTCTCCCTGGAATCTTGAACTGGGCTTGCTACCAACCTTCCCCATGACTGCTTTTAAAAATGTAACGAGCTTTAGATATTTACTGCAGTGTCTGGTGCTGTGCTAGGTGCCCAGAGGCAGAGAAGAGAGAGATGTCTCAGTCTCTAGGTTGCATAAGCCAGGGCTGATCGCTGTCCGACCTCTCTGCTGATGGCTCCTCTCTCCCTGGTGGGGCAGGGCGAGCAGGGCATGCCAGACTCAGGGCTGGCAGAGCATGGCACATTCAGGAGACACTCTGGAGTCCTCTGCATTGGTTGTCTGATGCCAAGGCCTTCCCTCGGGGGGGTGGAGAGCCACTGGGGATTTTTATGCAGCGAGCTGACTTCTGTTTTAATCATAATATTAATAACAGCAATTACAATGATCAATATTGAGCACTTTCTTTGTGCCAGACATTAACTGAAATGCTTAATCATGTGTTATCTTGTTTAATCCCACTCTACAGAGGCTGGGAGAGTTCCCAAAGCTCTGCCCTACAGCGGCAGAACTGGGACAGACCAGCTCTTCGGCCCTGCAGCCCATGCTGTCGCTGCTCCCTAACCTGCCTAACCCGGAGTGTCCTCATCCATACAACCTGCCTCACAGGGCGGCTTTATTAAATTGGGGGAAGCCGTTGGCATAGCACCTGGCACACTGTAAGGGCTCTGCAAATGTTAGTCATTGTTATTTTTGTCATTGTTGCGGTTATGTTTTAGAGGGTGTCCCCAGCATGCCAGGTGTTGGGTGGTACCTTTAAGTTTAGAATGCGTAGGTTGCACCAGTAACCCAAGCTAATAAAGACACTCTCGCTGGAGCAGGGAGCATATGCCGGTGCCCTCCCAGTTGCCATGGTTACCAACCTAGGCACCTGGTTCTCTGTCGCAGGTGCCTGTCCTGGGTGACACTGTCCCCACCTGGCATCATTCCATGACAGCTTCTCTGAGGTTGCCTCTCTGGTTTCAGTTTTGCTACAGCTGAGCAGGGGACAGGCCCCACAGATGGCAGAAGGGAGGGTGAACTGGAGGGACCAAGACCAGGAGGCCGTGGAAAGTCTCCTGGGGAGGCAAGGTGGAGGCCGGAATGGCCATGGGAACAGAGAGGGGACAGCTTCCAGAAGTATATTGGCTTTAGAATTGATAGGCCATGGCAATCTAACACCACGAGAAGAGAGCGAGTGAGAAGTGAAAAGACAAATATTTCCAGCTTGAACAACATGGTGGCCCTCTTGTCTCCTCCCTTTGCTCTGCCCAGTGGGTGTCATCCACTCCAATGACTTCACACACTGTCTCAAGGCTCACAGTCCCAGCTCCCTGAGCTCCAGCCACGAATACTGAGCTGCCCCTCACCCAGTTTTCTTGGATTTCTCCCAACTATTTCAAGGTCAGCATTTCCAAAATGAAACTCAAAGTGGAACTCGAAGATGATTTGCCTTCCCCACCCGCAAATCTGCTTCTCAATAAGTGGTACCACCCTCCCCCACCTTCAAGCTAGAAAACACAAGCATCATCCTCGATGCCTCCCTCTTCCCCACCCCTCATGTCCCCTCATGGGCAAGTCCCACCATTTCTACATCTTTGTGTGTGTTGGAAATAGATCACGCAGGCGGCCACCTCTCCCCTCTGCACTGCTGCCGTCCTAGGTCATGTCACCACCGTCTTTCACCTGGATGGCTGTGACTACACACTGGTCTCCCCACTTCCATTCCAGCTCCAAATTTCAGCCACAGTGATCTTTTAGGGACACACATTTGATCATTGTCCAATGACTTCCAACTGTATTTAGCATAACAACCACCACTACCTTCCCATGGCTTACAAGGTTCTACACCAGACCCTGGCTTCACGTGACGTCCCCTCTCCCCTTCACGCATTTCTCTTTAGCTTCACTGGGGCTTCCTTGCGGTTCCCACAACATGCAACACACCAAGGTTTTCCTTCCCCAGGTCCTGGCCCGGGTTCGCTATTGTTCTCGCTGTCTGGGATGCTCTTCCTTGCCTTTGCATGGCCGGCTCCTTCTCATCCTTCAAACTTCAGCCTAAATGTTCCTTCTCAGGTCCCCGCCCACGACCTAAGTAGGTTCCACATCCCCTCAACATCCTCTTAGCCAGCCATTTCATTCAGAGCAGGCACTGATCATCCTTTGACATTTTTTATTTGTTCATCCTGTTTATTGTCTTTCTCCCCCACTAGAGTGTCAATTCCACCAGGGTGGCCTGGCACATAGAAGGTGCCAATGAGTTATCTGTTGAGTTAATGGACAGGTAGAGATGAGGGCATGAACCCAGGGAGCACAGAGGGCCAGGAGAAGACTGAGGTTCTCAGGGTGGGCAGAGGGGCTGCCACGGAGACCCAAGAATGAAGGACAGAGGGTGGTGGTGTCAGTAACCTTGGGGGGGGTTACATCATTTGGGGATGCTTTTGGCTGCAGGTAATGGCAAACCTGTACAGTGGGGACTTAGATGCGAGGGGTGATTTCTTCACAGTCTGAGTGCTCAGCTACAAAACTCCATGTCAGTGTCACCCTCTTGGCTTTCCCCCAGCTTTGGGCATCACACCTTCACGTGGCTGGATGACGGGACCAAGGCGGGAAACAGGGAGCAGTGTGGAGCAGGCATTCCTCACCTCTCTTTCATTGGTGGGATGCAGGGTGGGGGTGGAGGCATTGTCCCCAGAAAGACACATGTCTGCCTTAGACCAGGCTCTGTGCCCATCTTGCTGAAATCAAAGAATTTCTTTTCCATCTTTGAACAAACAGGGTTCTGCCAGCCAAGGAGAAGGGGAGCAGCTTTGGAAAAAGCAATGGACGGTGCTTGCCATAGCACATTTCACAGGAAAGAGTCTTTCCACTGAGTTAACTGACGCAGAGAGGTCAAGTGGAATGGGTGCTGAAAAGTAACCTCTGGATGTGATGCTTAGTAGACTGTTTCTGGCCCTTGAGAGGCCAGTTCCTGTAGGGCAGCTAGGCTGGACTGCAGATGGCAGGGAGCTGAGGAGTTGCCGGGAGAGGTTCAGGAGATGAAGGCAGACTATCAGGAGGGCTGGTGTTAAAGGTAAGAGGTGAGGTGGCACAATCGGGTGCAGGAGGCAGACACAGGTGATCTTTTCAGCTTGGGGCAGACTTGAGAATGTTTTTAGGCTGAACAAAAAGAGCCAGCAGGAGAGGGAGAGGATAAAGATTTTGAAGCAAGATGGGATAACTGATCCACATGCCCTGAAACAGCCACAGGAGGGGTGCAGGTACACAGAGGTGGGAGTTGTCATAGAGACAAGTGGGAAGGTTTTCTAAGAAGACTCAGATGCCTTCAGAGACAGGAGGGCAGGACGGTGGACCGTGAAGATGCCCAGCTGGGATGAAGAGTCCTCTCACTTTCCTTTGTGCGCAATGGGCTCGTTGAGAGATTGAATCCATGACTTTGACCTTTCCCTCATCTTTATTTTAATATAGACTCTAAAAAGGAAGCCCAGATCCCATTTGTGTGGTTGTACACTGGAAAGTTCAAGGACAAAGCCTGATCTTTGGGTTCTCTTGTCCAGATGGATGGAGCCACCCAGTACACAGTCATGGGTGTGGCTCTTATGGGCTGCAGTCCAGAGGGTGCAGGTCACTTAGCAAACAGCACAGAGCCGCCAGATCCTGCAGAGTTGTTGGGCAGCAGGGTGGAGGTGGGGAGCCCTGAGTTAGGCAGAGAGGACTTTGGGTCCAGTACTTACAAGCTGGGCTTCACTGGTGTCCTCTGAGCCCACAGCCTCATCCGCAGAGGGTTGGGCTGGCAGCTTGTCACCTCCCTGCCCTGCCCACAGTTACTAAATGTGCTGGCCCCTCATAGGAAATAGTCGAATGCCGTCCTGCCTGCTCCGCCAGCCCTCCCTGGGGAGCCCGGCCCTGCTTGGTACCACCAGGAACAGGGTGCTGTTTTTCTTCACCCTTACCCCTGGTCCCTCACTTCTAGTCTCTTTTCCCCTTTGTTTTGGGGAATAATGGCATGGGGCCCAGCTAGTAGGGTTGAGAGCCAAACCATTCTCCTCTATTTATTCAGATCGTAGCTATGGATGCAGCGAAAAGCAAACAGAAGTTTGACTAGATATACGAGCTCAATATTCCACAACATTTAAAGCTGGTGTGTACTTACGTAGGAGGCCTGAAACATAACATTATGTTAAAATGAATAATAGCTCCAACAGAAAAAAGAAGTGCATTTTTAAGGAGAAGTTCTTAGGGGGAGTGTTCAGATGCTACGCTAGTCCAACTGACATGAGCTCCTCATGCCTCCTTCTCAGTAGCCACATTATTGCTCTCGCGTGGGTGCGAGTTTGGAAGGGGACACGTTTCCTCTTAGGCCACCCTCTTTACCCAGCATGGACTCTGACCTAAGGAGGGCTCCGTGCATGTCTCCTGGTGGCGTTGGGGGAGACCGACCGATGTTGGCAACACGCAAGGGGCAGAATCGTTTGGTGCCATCAAAGCTGCCCCATTGGATCAGTCCTGCCCTCTGGACTCTACTTTATCATCTCCAAAATGGGACTAACGATAGTTTCTCCCTCGTGGGAAGGCTACGGGGGTCCAGTGAGTTTATACCTGTGAAGTGTTTAGGAAAGTGCCTGGCACAGAGTTAGCACCCTTGTACCATCACGTCTGCCCAGATGGGACCAGTTAACCAGTAAACACGGAGTGCCCCATGGGAAAGAAACCCCAAACGCGCCTCTGCCCTCTGAGAATTGGCATCTATCTGGAGAAAGTAAACGGACACTGTGGAAACAGACCCAGGGCAAGGGCTTACGGCGGACGCCCTGGAGGACGGGCAGCTGCGGGGCGGGGCCGCCTGCCCTGCCCGACCTCCTGGCAGCCAGAGCAGGGAGAAAGCAGAATCTGGTATTCATTGTGCGGTTGTTTCCAATTTCCTTCTGCTTTCGAGATCCTCTTCTAAGGGAGAACAATGCCCCGAACAAGGAGGCTCAGGCTTCCTTGGCTGGCAGCCGCCCAGCTGCGGGGGAGGACAGGCACTTGGGCCAGGGCCGATGGCGTTGATCCCATCCGCGGAGAAACCCCTCTGACGGTGGGGTTTGGTGGCTCGTTTCAGCCCCAGCCTATTTGACAGGTCCTCCCCTAGTCTCTTTCGTGTTATTTTTAAGCTTTCCCAATTTGCCGAAGGAGGACAGTCATTTGGGTACCATCAGGGTTCTCGTGAGGCTGGGTGGTGGCGGGGCCACAGAACACATAGAACACCTAGAACTCCCCTAGGACCTACAGCTGGAGCCCAGAGGTCGCTTCATTCCAGGGCAGGTCCAGTTTACAGACTAGTGCCTGGCAGGGGTCCTCAGCAGGTGACCTGGGGCTGACATCGCACAGCCAGAGCCTCCTAAGGCCGGCCAGGGGCAGAAGGCCCAGGGCTGTGTCTAAGGAATGGGGCGGGGTTTCTGCATTCCTTGCTGTCTTCATATTTGGCCTTTTATGTGTGGATTTCAGTACAGTTACCAGCCTTTCTGGGTTCCTCTTTCATCACCGGCAGGCAGAGCGACTCCCAAAGTGAGGGACCCACGTGCAGAAAGGGACAGGAGAGGCGAAGGGGTATTTGACCATGATCTTCGAGTCCACGAGTTTTACCAGCAAGATGGCGTGGAGGGGTGGCTTGGGCAGGCGGGAGCCTGGGCGCACACAGCCCGAGAGGGCCACTGCAGGGCCAGCCTCTTCGAGATGGGTCTCGCCTGGAGCAGGGTTTCCCGTGCTTAGTCACTCCAGGGCCACCCTCACTGTCTCTGCCACATCCACGTGCCGTCCTTACTACTATTTGCTTAATATTTTTCTTTAAATAGATTTCTTTTTAAAACCTTACATCTACTTAAAAAGAAAGCTTTACATCACTGGTGTAAATGAAACTCAGCCTTTTTCGGATAGACATTGAGATAAGTATGGAACTGTCAAACGTACTCATCATGTGCCACTGAAATTGTCTTGAGCACCACTCAGAGCTTTGTTCTGGCTCTTGGTGTGGCCTTTACGTGGAACGGGGCCCCATGCGTGTCTGAGGGGGCGGCGGGGGCGAGCTTGATGTCAGCCAGGAGGAGGGTGATTGTGTCGACCTGTGATCCCAGCAAAGGTGCTCCAGGGGTGACACCCCTTGGCCTGACTCTGACATGGGAGAATGACGGTGCCTCCTTAGAGGGCTTGCTGAGGATGAGCTGGGCTCCTGTAGTACTTACAAGGCGTTTAGCATAGTGTCTAGCAAGTAGTAAGCACTCAGCAAATGTTTTTTTTTTTTTTTTTGAGACAGAGTCTCGCTTTGTTGCCCGGGCTAGAGTGAGTGCCGTGGCGTCAGCCTAGCTCACAGCAACCTCAAACTCCTGGGCTCAAGCGATCCTCCTGCCTCAGCCTCCCGAGTAGCTGGGACTACAGGCATGCGCCACCATGCCCGGCTAAGTTTTTGTATATATATTTTTAGTTGGTCAATTGATTTCTTTCTATTTTTAGTAGAGACGGGGTCTCACTCTTGCTCAGGCTGGTCTCGCACTCCTGACTTCAAGCAATCTGCCCGCCTCGGCCTCCCAGAGTGCTAGGATTACAGGCGTGAGCCACTGTGCCAGGCCCACTCAGCAAATGTTAGCACCCGTCTAACTTGGGTGATTTGGGCTGAGGGCTCTTGGCTGCCCTGCGGGTCTCACCATCTGCCTACGTGGAGACGGGGCTGGGACAGACACTCACCGTCTCTCTGTGGGTCCCAGTTGCTCTTTGACTTTTCCACTGGGACAGGTGCGACCAGGTGGCATGACTGTCATTTTTCCTCATGATTATAGGATTAAACTAAGATGCGGCCACGGCATGAGTCATTATGAAATAAGCCCGTTGTAACTGGCTGTCATCTTCGCCCACCAGAAGCTCAGGAATGGGCTTCCAGGGACGGACACTGTGTGGATATGCTGGGGACTTGTGGGGGCTGGGTCCGCTGCCCCCTCTCCCGCCACTGGTGTTACTGGATTGGGAATCCCGGCTGGGAGGCAGAAAGGAGCTGTGGGAAGCAATCCCAGGTTCCCTGGTGGGACTGGAAATTCTGCCTCAGGCCCTGGAATTCTGACTTCCTGTTTGGCCTGGCACTTGCTCCCCCACATTTTTGGCTCTGACACATCCTCTCCCTCCCCCTCTTAGGATCATTTCCTTATCCGTAGAATGAGGGGGCTGTTCTAGATCATATCGAAGGCCCCTGTAAACTTGAGAAAGCTATGATTCTACCTCCTGGCCACCCCCTCACTTTTCCCTCAGGCCTCTTGGTTGGCAGTGAGTGGAGAGGGAGGAAGGAGCAGGGAGAAGCATGTGGGCTGGGCGTCCTGCAGCACCCGTGGGGGGGGGGGGCAGAGTGATGAACCGTCCCGTCCAAAATGTCAGTGGTGCCCAGGTTGAGAAACACTGTTGCAGGGAGAGAGAGATAGAAGAGAGGAGAGGTTTAAAAGGAAAATGCATAAATGCCCTACAAATAACAAATGGTTAAGCAAATGATAACGAAAAGGAAAATATAGGGGGAGAAAGAAATGCATGGGAAAAAGGCTTATGAAGTCGAATAGAAAAGGTCACCAGAATGGGGAGGAATATGTTTGCAAAGTGGTCACAGCTGGGGTAGGTCCAGTTTAAGCTGCTGGCCTCAGAGTACAAACCAGAGTTGGGAGGGGTCTATATTCCTTTCTCCTTCCTGGTTCACTTTGGAAGATGATGCCCCTCCGTGAGGGACTCCTCCTGTGAATTGCAGCCACACAGCCGGGTCGCCAGTGGTACCTGTTGGCACCCAAGGCCACACGACAGCCTTGGGATAAGAGGCTTGGTGATCCAAAGACGCAGGCAGTCGTTATCATATGAGCATTATCATCTGAGCCAGTCATGAATAGTTTTTCTATGAGGTCTCTGCTTCTTATTGAAAGAGTGACAAGTTTGTTGTCTCTAACTCTAGAGGAAGACACCGATAAAGCAAGACCAAAAGAAATAACCACAGAGAGAATGTCTTCATGACCTTAAGGAATGGGCAAAATTCAATACACTCAATACAATGGAGTTCTATGCAATGATGAAAAGATTATACACTCTCTGATTCTATTAATATAAAGTTCAAGAAGAGGCAAAACAAATCTATAAAGAGTCAAACCGTTATCATGTTTGGTGGGGATATGGATTGGAAGGTGCATGAAGGAAGATTTTGAGGTGCTGGAAATATTCTGTATCTGGACTGGGGTGATGGTTATATAAGTGCACATATATGTAAAGGATTACCAATCATCCATTTAAGATGAGTGCACTTTATGTACTCTACTGAATGTATGTTATACTTCTATTTAAAAAAAATGAAAAGAAATGCAGATTCTTATGTCCAAGGGAAATGGTAACAATAATTATCCGGCGCCTGATATGTGCCAGGTTGCTTTACATAGATTATTTCCCTAAACCTGTCTGAACCACCTGTCAGCCAGATGATATTCTCATTTTACAGATGAGGAAACTGAGAGGTAAAATAGCTTGTCTGAGTGTCACAAGTGGTAAGCACAGGAGTTGGGACTTGAACGCCACATTCTACACTGTTGCCAATTGGCTTGGGGTCTTTTTTTATTTTTTTGAGACAGAGTCTAGCTTTGTTGCCCAGGCTAGAGTGAGTGCTGTGGCGTCAGCCTAGCTCACAGCAACCTCAAATTCCTGGACTCAAGCGATCCTACTGTCTCAGCCTCCCAAGAAGCTGGGACTAGAGGCATGCGCCACCATGCTCAGCTAATTCTTTTTTTCTTTATATTTTAGTTGTCCAGCTAATTTTTTTCTATTTTTAGTAGACACTGGGTCTTGCTCTTGCTCAGGCTGGTCTTGAACTCCTGAGCTCAAACGATCCGCCTGCCTTGGCCTCCCAGAGTGCTAGGATTACAGGTGTGAGCCACCGCACCCGGCCCCCCCACCTTCTTGAAAACAAAAGTTTGGACTGGGGAACCTAGCCCCTTTGTGCAGCCTTTCCATGAATTTGTGGCCATCAGGAAAGGAATCCGTGGCCTCCCACCCATCCCGTTCGCCCTGCCTATCTGTGTGGGGAACTTTCTGGCAAGAAACGAGGTGGGCTACTGCAGGCGATATTGTGAGCCGCCTTTGAACTCCAGCTCTTGAGCAGTTATTTAACTTCTCGAAGCCGTTGTTTCCTGGCCTGTGGAAAGGGACAGTGGTCCTTACCTCAGAGTCTCATTGCGAGGGTTAAATGAGGTCACACAGATGGAAGGGCCCAGCTCAGAGACAGGTTCGTGGCAAGTGCCTAACAAAGGGTAGTGTGGAAATGTCAAAGCTTTCACTTTCCTTGTGCCTAGGTCCTTCTAAGCCTCATAAAGAGGCTTAGCCCTTGTCACCTCTAAACAATTCAAAACATGTGCAAGGGGGAAAAAAAGTTATGGAGATGATTTCTTCACAGAGTGTGCGTGTACTGAAGGAATGGGGCAGATCTTGGTGCTTCAGCGAGGGAAGGGACAGAGGTCACCATGAACTTGAGTGGTCAGAAAGAAGGTATTGTTTGGGTGGATCTTCAAAAATGGGGAGGATTTAGTCCCAGAGAAAGGACCTGGAAGGTGGTTCTGGGTTGGGCAAGGGTGGGAGATGGTGCCTACAGAGGTGGGACCTGGGAAATGGTGTCCAGGTCGTTTTGGTTGGTGCCCGAGACCCATGTAGGCACTAGTGGGAGATAAAGTCAGAAAGGAGAGCTGGTGCCAGGGACAGTCACGCCAAGAAAGCTGCACCTTTTCTATGGGAGGAGTCGCTGAGCGTTCTTGGGTGCAGGAGGTGCACGATGAAGCCGGGGGCATGCAGGCCCACATGGGAGGCCAGTGAGAAGGGCAACGTGCAAGTTCAGGGGAGTCAGGTGGGGATGAGCTGGGCGTGACCCAGGGTGGAGGCGGTGGGCTGGGAAGGAAGGTGTGGGTAGGGGTGGGAGATGGGAAGGAAGGTGTGGGTAGGGGTGGGAGATGGGAAGGAAGGTGTGGGTAGGGATGGGAGGTGGGGAGGGCAGGGGAGAGACTCTTGAAGTCCTGAAGCCGATTGCTTGGGTTTATGAAGCACAAAGAGGAAAGGGAAGAGAGAAGGTCAGTTTGGAGATGATGAGACACTTTCTCAATGGTGGAGGCTGGAGGTGGCAGATCTTTTCCTGGCTCCTCACCTTCGTCTGTTATTTAGATGTTCTCAGGGACACATTGTCCTCTTCTGGCCTCAGACTCGTGCAGGGGCACCCAAAGGACAGACACTGGCTTTATGTAAGCTTCCTTTCCACCCTTGCCACACAGAAACCACACAGAGGGGGGGACGTCAAGACCAAAACAGACCCAAGAGCAGGACAGTTCACAAACCTACCCTCCCAAAGGCAAGAGTTTGTTCAGATGCCCAACCAAGGGTTGGGGGCACCTCCTTTGAGCCTGTGTGATGTTAACGCATGGTCTCCTGGTTTTATGGAGCAATGCAAATAGTGTTTTGAATTAAAAATCCTGTTGTTGTTGTCTTACAGGGCTGTAGCGGTGGCTGGGAAGAAAACCACCCCCTCTGAAGTTTGTTTTGGTGACTTTTCTTTGGAGCATTGTTCTAAAAATGGGAAATTACATATTGCGGTGCCAAAGGAAACAAACACCTGCAGTTAAAGAAATACCTTCTGCGAAGTGGCTTTTCAGAGCATGCTCAGTTATAGGTGCAGCCAGTTCTGGACTGGAGACTGGGGCAGAAGCTCCATTTGGTGCATTTCTTCACTTCCAGGGGGATGGGTGTGGGCTTGTGTTTGTAACCAGAAGGGCTTTGGCAACTATGGGGCTTAGGTGATTGTCCTTGTCATTCATCCAATAAACATTTATCAAGCATCTATCCTGTGTCAGCCTTGGTGGTTTTCACTCTGTTCCCTCCACTGTTATCATTAAAATAATCACTTGTTTGTCGCTTTTCAAAAAACATTTCCAGAGTCAGTGCGTGACTACTGTCTCCACGTAACTAAGAACCTCAGCATGTTCTCTCCTTCCTCTCTTTTTTCCTTCCTTCTTTCTTCCTTCTCACCCTCTCCTCTTTTTCTTTCTTTCTCTTTCTCCTTTATCAGTCTAAAAAAGGAGAAATGTCATTTTTGATATGTCAGCCAATACATTTCGTCAGGCACATGACTTTCCAAAGTTTCCCATCACTGGGGTCCAGTGTGAAATTCTTGTTCTATAGTGGCAGACATTAAAAGGTATTTTTTTTTGATTATGTGGTTAATATCGCACTTTTATCAACATTGATAAAATTGCAAAACAATCAGGTTTTGAAATTTATCAAGTGTGAGATGAATAGTTGCAGATGGATTTGTCATTTAATAAGTATCCAATTTCATAAGGTGATCTCATCTTTATCTAGAAACAAAAAGGAAGCAACGGGAAACAATGAATTTCAAACCTTTTAGAATTTTGGTTAGAACTTCCTGCCCACGGAGCACATGAATTCCTCACATGGGTTGGCCAGAGAGTAAGGGGGGTTTGGGGGGATCAGGGTTATCCCTTGGGGACCACTTGGTTATTGACGTGGTCCTGCCTGGAAGCAGAGAGATTGAATAAAAAGAGTCTCAAGTCCTGTAATGTACTGATTTTACTGTCTCAGCTTCCACACTGGCTTCAACTTTTCCACTAGAGGCTCAACATTAGGATCCTGCTAGTGTGATTCAGTGCGTGAGGCAGATGCACATTTGAATGATTTATTTTCCTTTTGCTCACCTGGATTTTCTGATTTTACTATAATGAAAGGCAACATAACAAAAATATGGGTCATGCCTTCATGGGGCTCACATTTAGAGAGGGCAACAGCTATAAGCAAACATGTTGTGGTGACAGAAAGGCACACAGAGCCCAGGTGAGGTGCCTGGGAACCGGTGGGAGCAAGGACCCCGATCCTCAAGGCATTGGGGGCTGGGTGGGAGACCAGGGAGGAAGAGCCGGAGAGCTGAGTCTGGAAGGAATCTGAAGGTGGCCAGACTCAGCAAATAAAAATGCAGGAGTTAAATATGCCTGTTTAAATTGTATTTTAGCTAAATAATGAATCATTTTTTGTTGTAGATATGTCCTGAGTATTGCATGGGTCACAAAAGATGGAGTTTGGTTCTTCAGGGGGCTTTGGGAAGCAGAGGTGCTTCAGCCGGTGAGAACTACTTATGCAAAAGTTTGGCGGTGTGAACAACAGGAATTTGTTGCCTATTTCACATATTGTTTGTGCATCAGTGCGAACTGGCCAGCCTAACTTGGAGAGGGGTCATATTTCCAAGCATTGTCCACCACTGTGCCCCCAAAGCAAAGGGTGGTTCGGGAAGCAGCAGGATTTGAGGCCAGAGAGGGAAGCAGGGCATCTGAGAACCTCCTGTGCTGGGTGGGGAGTCTGAACTTTCTCCTACAGGAAACTGGGAGCAGGGAAGGATTTTAAACAAAAGCATGAAGTTGCTGTTTGATTTTTGGCAATAATGAGAAAGGACTGAAATCCTAGAGACCATTTAGGAGGCAGACTAATGGCCCCCTAAAGATGTCCATGTCCTTATCCCTGCGTCAAGGGGAGTGAAGGCTGCCCATCATCTGACCTTGAGCTGGGGAGATTATCACGGATGATCCGGATGGGCTCAGTGTAGTCACACGTGTCCTTAGACATGGAAGAGGGAGACAGAAGAGAGATATTTGAGGATGCTGTGCCGCTGGCTTTGCAGATGGGGAAGGGGCTGTGAGCCAAGGAATGAGGGTGGCCTCTAGAAACTGAAAAAAACAAAGAAACAGGATTTTCCCCTAGAGCCTGCAGAAAGAGTGCAGCCTGCCAACCTTGATTTTTAGCCCAGTGAGATCCATTTCAGACTTCTGGCCTCCAGAACTGTAAGATAATAAATTTGTTTTTTTTTTTTGAGACAGAGTCTCACTCTGTTGCCCAGGCTAGAGTGAGTGCCGTGGCGTCAGCCTAGCTCACAGCAACCTCAGACTCCTGGGCTTAAGCAATCCTGCTGCCTCAGCCTCTCAAGTAGCTGGGACTACAGGCATGCACCACCATGCCCGGCTAATTTTTTCTATATATATCAGTTGGCCAGTTAATTTCTTTCTATTTATAGTAGAGATGGGGTCTCACTCTTGCTCAGGCTGGTTTCAAACTCCTGACCTCGAGCAATCCACCCGCCTTGGCCTCCCAGAGTGCTAGGATTACAGGCGTGAGCCACCGCGCCCGGCCTAAATTTGTGTTTTTTAAAGCCATTAAGTTTGTGGTAATTTGTTATAGCAGCCATAAGAAACTAATTTAGAGGCTATCTGGCAATAGGGCAGAAAGAAGGAGACATATCCAAGGTAAATTGAGAAGACTCAGAGATTGGCTGGACACCTAAGGTCAGGAGGTCAGGAGACCGCACACCCTGCAGCCCTTCCTCTGCTCTGACGCCCTGCTCTCTGTCCCGTCTTTGCAAGGGAACCTCTGACCAAGTCTCTACCCTGTCCTAGGGAGGGTCAGTACCTACTTCTGGTTCAGGGGCATCAGAGAGTGTTCTAAAGGAAGCTCTGTGGTTGTGTGACTCACGGTTACACAGGGTGGCTGGGTGCTACAGGCACACACCTTCAGATGTTTTCAAAGTTAGCTAGACTTTTGTGAGAGGCTGGGGATCCATTCACTTGATTAGTAACAAATCTGAGTTCCAAACCCCTGCTTTATCAATTCCGAAGCTGGCAACCGTGCTTGCGTAGCTGAATCTATTTTCAGATTTTTTTTTTTTTTTGCATGTACTGTAGTTTTGTAATTTGCTCATGGAAATATTTGGGGTGGCTAACTACTGATGATTCACCCTCACATTATTCCCATGTGCCTGCTGGTGTATTCTGAAAGCGCTTGGGAGGAACATCTCCTAATTACACGTTTCAGAATGCATTGTTTGTGTGGCTCCATCATCATCAATAAAGGTTTTCTTTATCATCTATCTGAAGCCATTTTGAGTGGCAATCACTCTAGGTGAATTACTACCTGCAAATCCCTTGGTAGTCTCAAACAGCATGGCTTGCATCAGCTGTAAACTAGACATAATTTTAGACATAATTTTATCCACACCATGTTGATAAAGTTGATGAGGGCTGGTTTTGCTTCCTCTTCCTGCCCTGTGAGTCATTTATAGATTTCTCTGCCAGGCTAACTTCGACCATCTCAGGTATAAAACTGCAGCTTTTGTGCTGATCAATTAATCCAGGCTATACATTGACACACAGGAGGACAAGCCCTTGGAGTTTGCAATGTGATGGCAATGTTTGATAATTTCCATTACTCTTTAGCTTTCCTCCAGAGCAAAGCTCCTTTGTGGGTTTCTGGGGTAACAGATACTTTCAAAAATTGTTTTCACCTAGATTCACAATTTTCTTGACAATCTGATCAAGCCATGTGGTCTTTCTTTCCTTGGGCTCCTCAAAGATATGAATGTTAAAACTAATATAGTGCTAAAAATGCATTTTCTATTTTTAATCCTTTTTTTTTGACCTTGTTGAGATACATTTAAGTTTTTTTTCCTCACACTGTTTGTGTTTAATAACTCTCAAAGTAGGATGCTTCTATTCATTGGCTTCCCTGCATTTTAGAGTTTCCCATATTCACAGTGAAAATGGCTGGCTATATAGTTAATATTTGTATATACAGGGATGGACAAATTTTTTCTTTTTCTCCTCCCCTTCTTTTCTTCTTCAAATGTGAAAACCATTCTTAGGGTGGTTCATGCTTATAATCCTAGCACTCTGGAAGGCCCAGGCGGGAGTATCACTTGAGGTCAGTAGTTCAAGACCAGCCTGAGGAAGAGTGACCCTGTCTCTACTAAAAATAGAAAAAAATTAGCCAGGTGTGGTGGCACAAGCCTGTAGTTCCAATTACTCGGTAGGCTAATGAAGGAGGATTGCTTGAGCCCAGGAGTTTGAGGTTGCTGTGAGTTATGATGAAACCACTGTACTCTAGCCTGGACGACAAGAGCTAGACTCTGTCTCAAAAAACAAAAACAAAAACACCCAAAAGACCAAAAACAAACAACAACAACAAAACATTCTTAGGTTGAAGTTTCTTCAAAAATAGGCCAGAGCCTGTGCTTGGCCCACCGGCCATAGTTTGCTTGTCATTGCTATGCTGTTAATATATGGTAACTACTGTGAGTAACCACATGCAGACAGAAAAGAACCCAATAAACATTCCTTCATTTCTCTGACTACTTTCTGCTTTCTGTCAACATTCACCACACAGATACGTGCTCTTTCGGTGGTTGCGATCAGTTTATCTTTGCATTCTACTACTCTTAAATTGAACCCAGGTTTCTGTGTGTTGACATAGCTCGCATTCTTGTGGATCACCTACAGGGAGTCCTGCACTTCCATCCCCAGCCCCCAGACTCACTGAACGCTTCCTCTCATCCTCAGTTACTGCACTGTGTCTGCCCTGGGTAAATATTTCCCCTGCAGTGAATAGGTAATTAAAATTCAGAACCTTTTATGGCCCTGGATCTCTATCCTTTTGAACAATACTCAGCTAGGTGGATGGTCCACTGGAGGCAGAGGTATGTGGGTTAATGATGACCTGAATGCAGAAGAATCTGGTGCCTTAGCAGGGAGGGGGTGGGGAGGCAAGAGGCCCCCATCATGGCCCCACCCGCAGCAGAGAATCTCTTTTGTAATTGCCAATCCCCCTGACCTGTTCTGGAATTTTTACAATCAGAGTCCCTCCTTTGTGGTGGACAATGAAGGGCGGGACTGGTGGCTTTACCTTCAGGGTGCACAAGTGTGTGTTTCCCGGCTAGGTTGACTTTTCTCATCATTATCACTTAGTTTATCACCTCTGGAGATTCTTGCACTGGGGGTCCCACTACCTGTAGGACAGGGGTTGGGGCCTGGGCTCTGGAATCTGGGTTGTGTGAGAAATTGCGAAAACCCTGCAGGTGAGTAAGCAATCCATAAAGGTAATTAGGTCGTGGTTCTGCCTTGGGACTTTAAAAACCTGGCAGGTGAAGGTCAAAGGTCGGCCCCGCCAGCTCCCTCCCCCTCCCCGCCCCCACCCCGTCCTCCCCACCTTTGGGGCCATCTCAGGTTCCAGATTGTTGGCCTCGCCCTTGGAATCGTCTGGGAAAGGAATTATTGCCAATCCCAAAAGGGCTGACGCATCACCGGCAGGGTTCAACCGGGAGGCAACATGGTTTCTGTGACTGCTCGTTTTCCCTCACTATTCTGACTTGAAAGCCCTAATAAAAGAATCAGAGTTTAAAAATTATGCAGACGGCACAAGATCCGCAGGAGGGAAGCTCGCTGCATCCTCTGCCCGCAGGGAGCCGGGCGTCCGCGTGCGGGTCCGCTCGGGCCCCGTGGCCGGCGCTGCCCCCTGGCGGCCGCGGCGCTCCCCGGCCGTGGCGAGACCCAGAGCGCCGCGGCCCGCACCGGTGCCCGCGCCCCCCGCGCCCTCCGCGCCCCCCGCGCCCCCCGCGGCCCCCGCGGCCCCCCCGCGCGCCCCGCGCCCCCCGCGCCCCCCGAGCCCCCCCGCGCCCCCCCGCGCCCCCCGCGCCCCCCGCGCCCCCCCGCGCCCCCCGCGGCCCCCCGCGCCCCCCGCGCCCCCCGCGCCCCCCGCGCCCCTCCGCGCCCCCCGCGCCCCTCCGCGGCCCCCCGCGCCCCTCCGCGCCCGGGGGCGGCTGCCACAGGACCTGGGCGGGCGGTGGGGCGTCTTTTGGGGTCTTTATATCCACATCGGACTCATCTGTACGAGTTGTTTTCTTTGCGCATTTTGCTCTAGAGCGATTATTAAAACCAATCAGCGTAAGCTCTTTATATGTCACATTAAAAAAGAGATAAAAAAAAGAAAAAATTAAAATAAATACATAAAACCAATCAGCAATACTTTTTGAGCAGCCCGTGCTGTGTGGCTTGTACCGCGGCCCTGGGCTGGGAAGGGACTTGGCTCTTCCTAAACACCCGGGGCAGAGGAGGTGGGGGTGTGGGGATTGAGCAGAGTGAGGGCCAGTGGGACCTGGAGCCGGGAGGCAGAAACCAGCCCCGGCCCCTCCTGGAGTTTGACTTTTGTAAGAACGCTGGGAAGCACTGGAGGATGGCAGCGGGGGTGGACGGTGGAAGGGGGTTTGCATTTGATAAGAATTTTTTTGGCAGGTTAGGAGGCCCCCGAGGCCCTGCAGCCAGAGGCGGGGGCTGTCTCCCTTGGACAGGGGGAGAGTGGGTAATTCTAGGGGCCTTTTAGAGGTAGCCTCGGCTGGCTGGAGAGGAAAGGGTCAGGGCTGAGCCTCAGGCGTCTGGCCAGAGCAGCCTAGCAGGGAGGATGGACATAGAACCCAGGAGATTAGGGACAGACTGGGGCGGAGGTCACTGGTCCTGTGCGACAGGTGGAGTTTGAGATGTTCAGTAGATATTGGGACAGAAGGGGAGGGGGCTTGAGATCCTTTTGGTGGCCGGAACCTAGAGGACAGGGACTTTGGAAGAGTTCTGAGTTTTCTCCTGGGGGCCAAGGGTAGAGACCTCCCCACCCCAGCAGGTAGATAAAGAGGCCAGGACACAACCGAGAGATGCTCCTAGTTTATTGAAGAGGGAAAGGCAGGGCTGCTGGGTGTGGAGTCCAGGAAGCACAAGGCACAGGCAGTTGGGGAACCTTGGCTTCTAAATCCGATGGGTTTCAGATTCCCGAATGCTAATCACACATTGAGCTTTGGACTACGTTTTCCTAAAACAAACAAAGAAAGAAAGAAACAAAAAGCCCAACACAATAGTGAATGAACCACAAAGTTAAACAGACATAGATGACAATACACAGAAACTTTAACCTCAACTGAGAGGTACAATAAACTGTGGCAGGAACTAAGATTGTAAAAGGGCTTGGATTATTTCTCAAAAGCCTCTTTAAAAAAAAGGGAAGGGAAAATGCCTGGAAAGATCACTGTGCCTGCTTGCCTGGGGACATTGGCATTGTGATTCTCTTCTCTGGATTAGAAACGGTCTAAAAAATAGGGTGACATTGCAGCTTAGGGGCTTGGGGCAGCCACTCTGAGCGGTGTGGGTGAAGAACGCAGGTCACCATGAACCTAATGATGTTGCCTCTGGTCTTCTCGAGAGGGGTGTCTGCCAGCATCTGCAACTCAATCGCTGCATCTGTCATGTTCCGATCAGAGCTGAAATTTTCCAGCACAGTCTCAAAACTGGGGAGCGTGTGCCTGAAGAGGGATTCGAGGATTTGTGGAAAGCTCGGGCAGATCTTTGCAGAAGCTAGAACACAGAAAAGAGAAAGCACACGTGTTCAGGTCCTGTTCAAGCCGGCCAGCCCTCTGCCCAGATGCAAACAGGCTGGTGAGCAAGAGATAGCAGCCTTTCATCGGTGGAGCGGGATGTGAGATCTAGTGGTGCTCTAAGCAGTTGACTATTTGGCACGGCATGAATACTTTGTAGGTTACAGCCAGCTTTTTGTGGCTTGCCTGAGTCTGCCGTGGACTTCCTGGGTTGGGGTGGGGCGAGGTGCCATTTGTTCGTTCTGCTAGAGTTCTCCGCAGAGTGTGATGATAGGAGCTGCTGCTGTGATTTGGTTGTGCAGCGTGGGGGCTGGGAAGAGGCCACTGAGGGTTTTGCTTCCTATCGGAAACTTGCCTCTCACCAGCGGTTGGTGATGGTCTGGGTCACATGTCCCTGAGGGCATGTGGCAAAGTCATGCTCTGGCAGGAAGAGGTGCTTATACCAGCCCAGCATGGACCCCACGCCTGGCCTGGAAAAGGTGTACACACAGGAGTGTTGGGCCCCGTGGCACACTCAGCTCGTGGGCAGACAAGCCTGTTGTCCCACTGTGTTCCCTGCAACCAAGTAATCCCCAAACTATGTTTTCTTCTCAAATCCCTGCAGCCAGGGAACTGGTCACTAGTTCCTGTCCTCTGCTTGCTTCTATCTTCCTGCTGCGTCTCACTCGGCTCCCTTTGCTTGAGTTTTCTGGCTTGCGTGCAGATTTGGCTTCCCTGCTCTGACTCCAGGGCCCCACTAGGAGTAGCCACTTCAAGCCAGACCTCCAGAATCGAGATCCCTGCTGTGCAACCTACTATGCCATCGGGCAAGTGACTTTACAGTTCTGTAGCTCAATTTTCTCACGTGTAAAGTGGGAACAATGTTTGCTACTTCGTAGAGTTCTCGTAAGAATGAAAAGAGATAGTACCAGATGTGGCGGCAGCAGTCCCCAACCTTTTTGGCACCAGGGTCCTGTCTCATGGAAGACAGTTTTTCCACGGACTGGGGTATGTGTGGGGAGATAGTTTCAGGATGATTCAAGCACATTACGTTTATTGTGTACTTTATTTCTATTATTAGTACCTTATATAATGAAATAATTATACAACTCACCATATTGCAGAATCAGTGGGGAGCCCTGAGCTTGTTTTCCTGCAACTAGATGGTCCCATTTCGGGGTGATGGGAGACAGTGATTTATTGTGGTCTCTGTGCAGTCTCTCTGCTAATGGTAATCTGTATTTGCAGCTGCTCCCCAGCGCTAGCACCACCGCCTCAGCTCCACTCCTGGTCACCAGGCATTAGATTCTCATAAGGAGTACACAGCCTAGATCCCTTGAATGCACAGTTTACAGTAGGGTTAGAATCCTATGAGAATCTAATGCTGCTGCTGCTCTGACAGGAGGCGGGGCTCAGGCAGTGATGCGAGCGATGGGGAGCGGCTATAAACACAGATGAAGCTCTGCTCGCTCACCTCCTGCTGTGCAGCCCAGCTCCTAACAGGCCACAGACTGGTACGGTTCCACGGTCCCTGGGGTTGGGGACTGCAGCCTGAAGTGTTGACAGCAGTGATTGGTACATTGCGTTAACTAAGTTTTGGATATGATTGCTACACACACAAGTATACAGACACATCCCCGGTCCACCCCTTAACATATTTCAGTCCTGTCTTGCTGAGCCACCCACCTCTGTATACAGCACTGAGCTCTTCTATATAATTAATATGTGTTTCAGTCCAAAATGATGTCATTTCCCCTGCAAAACAAATAAACCTCTCTGCAAAATAGTTGTTCCCACTGCTTCTTAGTTTGAGTTTTCTAATCCCCCAGAGTAATAAAACTTATCTCTATGGGTATCATGAAACTTTCCAAGTGAATTAATTGGAGTTTTGTTTATTAAAAAAAAAATAACAACAGCATGTTCAGATGAGAGTGGAAAAAACTGATGCAGAGTGAAAAACAGAGTTAGGTAACAAACTCCTCAAAGACAGGGGGCTTGAAGGGAGGTATGAATGACTGATCCTTCCTTCCTTCCTTCCTTCCTTCCTTCCTTCCTTCCTTCCTTCCTTCCTTCCTTCCTTGCTTCCTTCCTTCCTTCCTTCCTTCCTTCCCTCCCTCTCTCTCTCCCTCCCTCTCTCCCCCTCTCTCTCTTTCTCCTCACTCCTTTCCTCTTAGTGACAGCAGAAACTACTCAGAGACTCCTAACTCTTTTTGTGGAGGACAGAAATGTTTAGAAAACTCTACTCTGGGTTGGCAGTTTCCCAAAGGGAAGATCCCTTTCTGGAATATTCCTCTCTGTCCAGAATGAGACACCTTGCCTTGGATTGGGTTTCTTTTGGGGACATGCGTCTCTGCAGCTCCCTTTCCAGCTCCTTTGGTTGATAGCATGTGGTGGAGACTCCAACCCTAGAAGCTGCACTGAGGTCTCTTGGTGTCTGTCCAAGTCTGGGTTCCGAGGGGCTCATTATTTCTGTGTCATTCTTCGCTGGACGTGCTCGTCCACACGGGTTCTCCTCCAGCCCTCTCTCCAGTCTGTTCCATTCCCTGGAATTCCGAGGTGGTTGTATATGGAAGATGGGGTCCTTTCCAGGTTTCCTCACACCCTTGGGGCTCTTCCCAAGTTCCCAAGACCCGGTTCTCTCAGAGTCAGAATTCCAGGCCCTTCCAGCAGCTCCAGAGAGGGCACGGCAGCTCACCCCTTTTTCTGAGCAGAGCTGGGTGGTATGCAGAGCTCCTGAGTCCAGGCTCGGGTACTCACCAGAGCCGCAGCAGAGAGCCAGTGTGACCAGGGTGAGCGTGACAGCAAGAAGCTTCACAGCAGGAGGCTGGGGAGGCCCTGGCCTGTCTTGGTCTGGTGGTCTGGTGTGACACATGCCCAGCAGGGTGCCTTTTATGTGCTCCAGGCAGTGCCAGGAGGGAGGAGGGCAGGGCGGGGGCTCCTTGGACAAATCAGTTCTGGAACGCCCATCAGAAACCTGAGCCCCAAGTCAGGCCGCATAACGTCTGCCCAGGCTGGCTCTGTCCCCACCCAGAACTGCTCTTGGAGCCTTTCTCTCTGATGGCCAAATCGGTGGGCACCTTCAGTCCTTATCTCGCTCGACCTCTTAGTGGCCTGGATGCTGGTGACGGCTTCCTTCTTGACCTATTCTCTCTCCTGTACGCCCATGGCTCAGTTCTTTCCTGTTTTCCTTCTCTGACCATTCCTTCTTGTTCTCTTTCAATGTTTATTCTTTGCTGACTGTTCTTTAATGTCGGGTGGTTCTTTAGTGTCGGCCTTAGCTCGTCTTGCCTCCGGTTGCCGCGTCCTGTGGCTGCCACTTTCCTCTCCAGCACCCAGCCGGCCAGGTCAAAGCAACTCCCCCTCGGCCTCCTGGACTCCCCTCTTGCTCTCCTCAGCCATCTCGGCAAGGCTGTCACAGTGATGTTTCTAAAACCCCTTCAAAGCTTCCTTTTGCCAGCAGAATAAAATCCAAGTGCAGTTTATAGGGCCTTTGCCCACCGACCTTCACCTACCATTTCACCTTCGTTCCTCCACTCCCTGGCATGGCGCTTTACCCCTATCTTGCTATTGTGGATTCACAAACCTTCCATGTTTTTTTCCCTGCCTTTCTGCCTCTGCACAAGCTAAGCCTCATGCCTGGGATATGCGTTTCCTGCCTAGTCTGCTTCTCCAATCCTCAATCCTATACTCAAGACTCAATCGAGACCAGGCGCAGTGGCTCACGCCTGTAATCCTAGCACTCTGGGAGGCCGAGGCGGGCAGATTACTCAAGGTCAGGAGTTCGAAACCAGCCTGAGCAAGAGCGAGACCCCGTCTCTACTATAAATAGAAAGAAATTAATTGGCCAACTAATATATATAGAAAAAATTAGCTGGGCATGGTGGTACCTGCCTATAGTCCCAGCTACTCGGGAGGCTGAGGCAGCAGGATCACTTGAGCCCAGGAGTTTGAGGTTGCTGTGAGCTAGGCTGACGGCACGGCATTCACTCTAGCCTGGGCAACAAAGCGAGACTCTGTCTCAAAAAAAAAAATTTAAAAAGACTCAATCAAGTGTGTCCATCTACCCATTCATTCGTTCAACGTGCCAGGCACAGTGCTAGGGGCTGGGGACTGGGGTAGACGTGGGGAGGTGCTGCCTAGAGCCCCTTCAAGAAGAACTTGCCTCCCAGCTACGAGGAGCGTGGTCGGCAGAGAGCCTCAGCGGCCAGGAACATCAGGGTCTGCCCCAGCTGCAGAGGATGGCCTTGCTCAAGGTTACACCCTTCCCGGGGCTGCTCGCATCTGGTGACCAAGTAAGGGATGTAAAAGCCTGGGTGTTTCTGCACCACACAAACTCCCGTGGGTGCTACCGTCGTGCTCCCAGCCTGGCCGGTGGCGATCTTGCTGGGCCTGCGTCACAGTTCAGCTTTTCCCTCTGCCCAATTCTGCTTCACCCCCTTCCCTTTGCAGTACTGCTCCCTAACTCCATGTAACTCCGTAACATTCCAGCACCCGAACTCCGTCTCGGCATCTACTTTCTTGACAGCATCCGTCCACGGTAGGGATACAGCGATGAACGAACCAGACCCAGATCACTGCCTCTGTGGAGCTTTCTGTTAGTGGGGTAGACAGACAAGGAAACAATTGAACAAGTGAACTAATTACACACTGTGATACGTGCTAGGGAGGAACTAAGCAGGCGGCTGGGTTAGAAGAAAAGATTGAGAACTGCCCAGATGGGAGAATCAGGGCACCTCTCTGCGCAGGCAGCGTGACGTTGAGAGCCGCAGGCAGAGAGGACTGTGGGCAGAAGGGACAGCCAGCACCCAGGTCCTAAGGTCAGAGGGACTCCGTTGTGCCTGAGGATCATGACGGGGCTGCCACGCCTGGAGCGGGAGTGTACAAGATGCACAGGACCAGCAGGGGCCAGATCACTCAAGGCCTCGTGCTAAGGTCTTTATTATGCTCAGAGTCATGGAAAGCTCTGGAAGGGCTTCAAGTAGGGAGTGACGTCGTCTGATTTCCCTTCTGGTGAACTGACCCTGACGTGGGCAGCTGGGGACATGGGTGCTCTTTCCTGACGTGGAGGGGACTTGGGGACAGCAGTGCTGGGGACAGAAGCAGAGTGACGCCTTCTCCGGCAGGTGGCTCTGATCAGCGATCACTCTCCCTGCGGGCCTCTCTGTAGCCCTCTGTTCAGAGCCTCCGCTGTCCTGTGTTTTAACTTTGCAATTCTTTATATCCTTGTATTACTTCTCTACTTGACTGAACTTCTTTAGAGCTGAGGCCTCTGTAAGCCAAGGTGTGTCATGCTTGCTAAACACAACCCCTGGAATGAACCAAAGCATGAGGTCTTTGCATCGTGTGATAGTTGGAAGCCGTGGTGACGCCTGCACTGTCCCACTCAGAGAGGGCTTAACATGGTTAAGAGTGCAGGTTCTAAACTAGCCACTCATAAACACTTGTCCACTAAGTTACTGCATGTCCATACAATGAAACAGTGTGTAGCTGAAAAAACAGAGAAGGAAGATCTGAACTGATAATGAAACAATCTCCAAGGCCATTCGCAAAGGGAAAAAAACAAGGCACGGAACAGAGTGAAATAGAACAAACAGAATCCACGAGGGTATTCGCTTGTACAGGCCAAAATATCTCCAAAGTGGGTGGGAATGGTTGTTTTCAGAAAGGAGAAACATTTGAAGGGAGCCAGGGAAAGAGGGAGACTTTTCACTGTAAACACTTTTATACCCTTTGAGTTTAGAAGCATAACAATATATTACCGATTTATAACACATTTTTAAAAATAGAGAACAGATCTGACACATGCTATGTTGTGCGTGAGTGAACCTTGAGGACATCATGCGAGTGAAATAGGGAAGTCACAAAACGTCAAATCCTGTATAAATCCCACTTATATGCAGTACCTAGAGTCGTCAAATTCATAGGGACAGAAAGTAGAATGGTACTTATTCAGAGCTGGGGAAGGGGACCGTGAGGACAGAGTTTCAGTTGTGCAAGATGGAAAAGAGTGCCGGAGATGGATAGTGGTGATGGTGTTTAATTCTACTGAACCTAATTTTCCACTTAAAATTGGTTGGGGTGGTACATTTTTTGTTATGTGTATTTTACTGCAATTAAAAGTCGTAATAAAAAGAGAGAACCGGTTTGAGAACAAGACTGCTTGGGTTGAATCCCAGACCCATGGCTTGTTAACTGTATCATCATGGGCAAAGAACCTCACCCCTCTCTGCCTTGATTTCCTTGTCTATATAAGGAGGATAATACTATTATCTGCTGCATCTGACCACGGGAGCTGGATCTGTGTGAAGCGCCTTGCGTGGCACCTTGCACGGAGAACGTGGTCAGTGCACATGGCTCTTGGGTGGGCGGGGCTGCTTTGGGGCTGGGCCTGGCATTAGGATGAGCTTTTCCTTTGTTCCTGAGCCACCCTGCTGTGTCCATCAAACACACCTGGGGGCTTAGCTGAGCCCACCTCCTGGGCCTGGGCGGGGTTGAGAGGTAAGGGTACTTCCAGAAAGAGTTCTTCCGAGGGCCCCCTGTGGGAAAGCTGTGTGTTGGGGCTTAGAATGTCCAAGAGTGTGTGGTATACCCACCTTTGAGTCGTAGAGTGAGGGTGTCTCCCTGTATCCTCCCCCAAACCAGCTGTTAGACGGGTGTGGGTGTCTTCTGGATGCCTGGATGACCACTCAGTGACACAGCCCAGTGGCTGTGCCCAGAATGGCCCGATGAATGTCATTGAGACAGGTCATCGGGTCAAGAGCTTTAAGACACAGCCTCATGAAAGACTGCTTTGCTACCTCTCCAAGGCTGTGTGATGGGAATCGTGCATGTCCTCTTCTTATTTCTGCCATTTCTCTCTGTGTGCCCCTTCTCTGACTGGTTTGTCCCTCCATGTTCATTCTTGGGCCTTCTTTGCCCCCCTCCTCCCTCCCTCCCCCCTTCCCCGGTCCATGGTCTTGGACAAAGCACAGGTGCCTTCCTCCCTGCTGTCCTCGGAGGGCCCTTCCGGACCTGTCAGCCTATGGTCCTGGACCTTCTCTCTCTTGCCCCGCTTCCTCTGGGACCATCAGGGTTCTGAAGTTTCATTATTTCCCCCATTTGGGGACTATCACAGATTCAGGGTGGTTATGCCAGCAAGTTTATTTGTCAGGCACTTATCTAAGATTCAAGAAACTCACTGAAGGCTGAAAAGAAAACCTCCATAATATTAAGTGCCTTTTTCCTTCTGGGTTTGACTTCGGGTCCAACCAGCTGGTCTCTAGAGGCCAGCCCATCTTTAGGGCATCAGGTCCCCACCTCTCTTAGGGACCGTTGAAATGTGTGGCTGCTGGACCACCTGGGGCTCTTCCAGGGTTGCCCCTAGTGTGTCCCTCTGTGGGGAGTGGCTGGTCTGGCTGGGGCTGCGGCGACAGCAGTAGGACCCTGGGGTCTCCCGGGCACAGACTCTGCTCTCTACCTTCCGCCTTCACAGCTCACGGTCCTGGGGCCAGGAGACCTGGCACCTGCATCTTCGAGGAACGTAAGAGCTAGAGGGAGAGACAGAGATGGGAGCAATGGCGTGTGGGGAGATGGGGGTTGCTCTGGGAGTGGGGAGGGGCTGTCCCAGGTGAGGCAGCAGGGCAGAGCAGGGAGGACGCGTGGAGGGCTAGCATTTGAGCTGCCTCTTGTGGATGGGCAGTGCCGGGGGTTGGGGTGAAGCAAGGGATGTGCCAGGGGAGGAAGCCACACGAGGGGAGGTCCAGGCTCAGGAGGGGACATGGTCCTCTTTCTGTCCTACTTTCGTGGAACAGATGAGATGAAAGGTATGAGAAATTCCTGGGTTGGGCTGGCAGTGAGGGGCCGTCGTGCTAAGCGGACAAGTGTGGGCTGGAACCCAGAGTGCGGGGGTCTGGCCAGACCCTGCTCTGCGCTGGCTGTTCCCCGCTGCTGGTGGAGGGCCCCTGGCCTGGCCGTGCAGACGCCAGCCTCTGCCTTGCCCGGGGCGTTGGCTTCCCAGACCTGGCTGGGGGGCACCGGGTTTCCAGGCGCAAGGCTGGAGATTTGTCCCCACTCTGGGTGAGAGCTCGCCTGCCACCACCAAGTGTCCCAGACAGGTGCTTCTGCCTGGCCCTGGGAGACCCTTGGGTGGCAAGGGTGGGTGTTTCCTTCCCCTGCCTCAGGAGCCTGCAAAGCTCCCAATTTTCTGAACCTGGGACCGGGAGGCAAAAAGTGTTAGTGAAGGCTTAGAGCACAGAGCTTGGTAAACCTTAACATGTGCTCCCCAAATCCTTAAGCTGCACATATCACAAGTTCCAGGTCAGAACCCTCAAGCCTGCCTTAGCACATGGTAAGGGCCGGGACCCGCCATTTCTGGCTGCATGTGGGCAGTTACCTGGTCACTGTGCAAAGACAGCCCGTTTTGGGGCATGACAAGTCACCCGGTTCTTAGCATGATGGGGGTGGCAGTGAATCAGCTCCTGCCAGCCCCTGCACCCCCCAGACCCCATGTCAGCTGCTCCTTGCTCCGGGGGAGCCCTGATCCACAGCTGGGAGCATGGCCAGGGAGCCTGCCCCTTCCCTGGGCTCCAGCCGGGGTGGAGTGGGCACCTCGGGCCTGGCTCTGGCCTTCGAGAAAGGAGCAGGGGAAAGAGCCTCACCCAGAGCCTGAGGGAGGGATGGTGCCAAGGGGCCTGGAAGCCTCGTCAGGGTATTTGGACCGTGCAGCCCCAGGCCTGCCGGCCCCTCCCGCATGCATGGGCTGTGTGTGGGTGCACGTGTGGGTGCCAGGTTGCTGAGCCATGTCCAGTGCCCCTTGGTGGGTGGGAGAGGCTGGGCCAGCAGCAGCCCCCAGCCCATGCTGCCGGAAGGTGTTGGCTGAGACCACAAGCTCACCCTAATGAGCAGGAAGTGGGGTGCAGCCGTGTTGGCAGCTGGCTTCCTGCAAGTCCCAGCATGGCCCAGAAAACAGGTTGGCAGCCCTAGGCGGGCCATTCTGAGCCTATCTGTCTGGCTGGGCTGCTGGGGGAAGACTGGTCAGGCTACAGGCTTGGGTCAGCTCCTGGGGTCAGCTCCCGGGGCAGGCTGTGGAGGTCACCCTCCTCCCTCCGCTCTGCGTGTCTGGCTCTGGGATTGCTTGGAAATCAGTTCCCTTGCAAAGCAGACTTCTCCTTGTGGGTTTGGTCCATTCTCTTCTGCCTTGGGGTCTCCTTGGGCTCTCCCAGGAGGTTCCCAGCAACGTCTGGACATTCCAGCCTTTTTGTCCACGAGCCACGATGCCTAGGGCCTGTGAACCTTTAGAGGTCCTAAAAAATTGTCATGTGTCTTTTGGCTCCAAAATATAAATGGAAAAAATCACAAAATCGTACTCAGTGGATAGTTACCTAGGTAACATTATCTCAACTAGTTAACCGCAATTCAGTCCAACTATTACATAGCTGTATGTAAATGCAGTAAAGCTTAAATCATATGAACCAAATGCATAATCTGTTCCTAGGATCAAAATGATTAATTTTATACCAGTCCCTCAAAAAAAGTTTATAGCCAACATTATACTCATTGTGAGGAGTGTGCGTATTTTAGTGCTTGGCATGAGTGGAGCGGGAACATCGATAGTGAGCTGCCTCGTGTCCTGCTCTCCCAGTGTCTGCGGCTGTGACCATGGAACAGAGGAAGGCCCTGGGCAGGGAGGGGTCAGAGGGAACAACACCCAGCGTCCTCTTGTCCCACCCTCTGCTCTGTGGCCAGAGCCTTTTCCACTGGCCCAGCACGACTGGCTCCCAGCAACAAGGAGCCCGGGCTGTGTGGTCCTTAGTCGGTGGCCTCCTGGGGCACAGTGCAGAACAGAGAAAGGTGGCGAGTGGAAGGGTGGGTGAGTGTCAAATACAGAGTGACCAGCACACAACGGTCTCAGTCTACACAGACGGCCCTGGACCTCGATTTTCCCACTTAACGTTGTGTCTAGGATATCTTTCACGGCCTTGGTACTGATGCATCTGACTTTTTTCATCTTGCAGAATGGCCCTTTGCATGGATGGAATATAACGTGATTTACTGGTACCTTATTGATGGACGCTTGCACTATCGCCGGCTTTTCCACCGTTACAAGCCGCGTGGCACGTGCCCCCTCCCGCCCTGGGGACTCTTTCTGTAGGGGAGATGCCTGGAATTAGAGAAGCCAACGCCCTTCCGTCCCCACGGCAGAGGGGTTGTTGTTGGTGGTCCCCAGGGCTGGGGAGGAGGGAGTGACAGGGTGTCAGAGGTGGGGGTGTGTGGGCGTCAACTGTTCTGGTTTTCCACAGGGATCTTGGTCATTTTCCCAGTTTGTCACTTGACCCCCAAATGAGGGTGGTAGTGACATATAGAAAGTCGGCAGAGGTGTTTACGGCCGCTCAGCACGGGCGTCCCTGCGGGCCGTGGAGCGGCATCCTGTGGGGCCCCACCACCCCATCTGCAAGCTGTACCCAGGCACAAAGGGACCTGGCTCTCGTTGTTTCTGGAGGTGGAGCCCAGAGTGTCAGGGAACACAGGGGTGGGCTTCGGCCTGTTGGGTTCTGGGCACGTTCCTGGTTCCCGGGCCAGGCAGGTGCAGTGCTCCTTGAGCGAGCAGTGGGGCAGGAGGTGGTGGGACCTGGGGACGAACCTCCCCAGGGTAAGGGCGCCAGCAGAACTGGCAGGTTCTTTGCTGTGGGATGAACTCTTTTGAGGGGTGAGGATGATAAAGCTGATGGAAAACCCTGCTCTGCAGGTGGAAACTGGTTCCCCTCCATTTTATAGGCCAACCTGGGATTTGGGCAGCAGACGTGGGGTTGCTGGCAGAATGACACGATCACTTGCTGACCTTTGCTAGGCTGCGTGTTCGCTGTACTGCTCACTTCTGCAGGTTCTTTGTTCTGCGGTGAGTCACCAGGTCCTGCCCTCTGCGCCCGTCTGCCCTCTCCCACCTTCCCTGCCCCGAGCCTGTTCCCACTCGTGCATTTGGCAGGTCACCACCGAGGCCCCCCCCCCATGGTGGCTGGTGCCCTCAGGGTGGGCTGTACAGAGATGAGACACAGGTCATGGCCAGCTCCGCTGCTGAGTGGCTTTGCGGGGCTGCGGTTCCCCCACGTGCACAGGGAGGGGTAGAGAAGACGACCCGGGCTCCTTCCTTTGGGCCCTAATAGTCTCAGGCCCAGTGAGGCTCCACCCATAGGGGCCCAGTGAGCCCCTGGCCCCGAGTCCCGGCCAATGGCCTGATGCTATCCCATCTGGGCACCTTGTCACTTCTGGTTCATCAGGGTGCACAGGTGACTCAGGGTCCTCAAATGCAGGTGTTCACAAAACGAAATAGAACTTTCCTTTCTCTCTCTCTCTCTTTCTATTTTTATAGCAAATAGAATTATATTTTATTTTTCTATTTATATTTTATATAAAATACATATGTAATATATATTTCCTATCTATATATATTATCTATTACATATATCACATAATATGTGATATAATATTTATATTATAAATAATATAACTAAAATAAAATGTAATTTCAATGTCTAAATCTTGCCCATCTTGGGGATCCCCTCCCCAGGGTTGTGCCTGACTTCTAAGGGCTTGGTGTTGGCATATGTATATGGTATATATATAAAATCATTCCAATGAAAAACAATAAATATCAGAGCACACACAGATATATATAAAAACACAACTGTTTATTCAATTGTTTATATTTTTACCTAACTGGACTTTGATCCTTTGGTTATTGTCTCATTATTAATATTTTATATAAATAATTATCCAATAACAAAGAAATAAGTTGTTCGGTTTTTTTTTGAGACAGAGTCTTGCTCTGTACCCTGGGCTAGAGTGCCGTGGTGTCAGCCTAGTTCACAGCAACCTCAAACTCCTGGGCTCAAGCGATCTTCCTGCCTCAGCTTTCTGAGTAGCTGGGACTACAGGCATGCGCCACCATGTCCGGCTAATTTTTTCTATATATTTTTAGTTGTCCAGCTAATTTCTTTCTATTTTTGGTAGAGACGGGGCTCTCGTTGTTGCTGAAGCTGGTCTCGAACTCCTGACCTCAAACGAGCCTCCCGCCTGGGCCTACCACCCAGAGTGCTATGTGCTAGGATTGCAGGTGTGAGTCGCCACGCCCAGCCTTATCACTGGTTTTAAATCAGGTTACTGCCTGCACCTGGAACGAGGGACAGTCCTAGCTCTTACCAGCACTTGCTCTTTGCTCCCTGGCCGCCCCAGGAACCCTTCCCTCGTCTGGGGGTGCGGTGGGGATTCTCGAAGCCTGGCCCCTACACAAACCCACGCCTGGAGGTCTTTCCATTCCTGTAACAGCCTAGGCTTTTGAGCTGTAAAGCCAGGAAAAGACTCCTTTCCTCTATCACAGCCCTCCCCGGGGGCCACGGGACTCAGGGGCAGAGCTAAGAGAAGAAAAGAAACGAAAACGAAAAATAATATGGGTTAAGGGTTCACAAATTTCCCATTACAAGAGGACAGCTCAGGTGGTTCTTGGCAGCTGCCTCTGACTTGCCCCAAATCTGAACTCCTGGGAACCCTGCACTGGAGTCTACACCCTACAAGGGCCGTAGGGAACAGCTACTCCACCCTCTGTGTCCTGGAGAGCAGACCTCAGGCTCCGAGAGGAGCTGGCATTTATCAGAGGGTGCACAGACAGTTAGGGGCAGAGCGGGGACTGGTCCTGGGGTGCTCAGTCCGGGAGTCTTCCTGCTGTTCCTCGCTGCAGCGCACAGCTCTGTCCTGGCCGTCTATGGGTCAGCAACAAATGCACGCAGCATCTTGAGGGCAAACACAGTTCAGTGCACTTACGCCCTGAACTTAATGGAGCTGCAGGGCCTGTAAGTGCTGAAAAACAAGCACCACTGGTGGTAAGTTACTTTCCTTTAAAGTCACTGGTGGGTCTTTCCTGGGTGGATTCATTATACCCGGAAATATGATAGCTAGAGAGCATGCATTTCTCTGTCGCAGAGGCTGGAAATGGAGACGCCTTGGCCAGGCCAGGGGAGAATTATTTACAAGTCAATCTGTTTCCCCCATCCATTCATTTTCTCTAGCACCATTCGTCGCCCCTAAACAGAATTACCTGTACTTCTCCTCTCCCCTACCCTCCAAAAGGACAGGTATAAAAATATCTGACCTTCATTGGGATAGTGAGTAATCACTCTGCGATTCTCCCCATGTTCATCGTAAATAAACCTATTAATGTGCCTTAATTGTGAGTTGATATTTGATCGAACTTCCCCTGTCACCACTACGGATTGTGTATTATCTGTCTCCACCTCTCTAGTGCCAGCTGTGCTCACCTGCGGCTCTCCGGGGCCGGCCACACAGGAGGTGCTTGTGAGACATTTACTGAGTGAGTGATTGGGCTCTGAGCCTGTCACCCTGCAGCTTCATCTCCAGGTCTCCCGGAGCGTTAGTGAGGAGGACATGTACAGTGCTCAGAGCAGTGCCTGGCATGTGCTCAGTACTGTGACAGTGATGGCACCCGGTGCCACTCCTGGGGCCTGGCCTCAGTAACTTCTCCAGACTCAGCCCAAAGGGAGCCTCCTACAACATGCCTCTCACTGCTTTAGGGAGACTGTGTCATTCACCGTGACCACAGCAGCAGTAGCCAGCGCCTACATTCTGCCAGGCACACGCTAAATGTTGTGTCTCCTGAACGTTCACAGTATCCTCCGAGGTAGGTACTAATAGTATTCCTGTCCCCATTTTAAAGATGGAGAAACTGAGGCTCAGGAGGTTGCCCAAGCTCTCCTAGTCAGCAAGTAGAGGGGCCGGGATTTAATCCCCAGGGAGCCGGCCCCAAACCCGCAATCTACACCCGCCCTGCCCAGTGCGCCTGGCCCGAGGCCCCCCTCCCAGACCCCTGTCGAACTGTGAGTCCTCCTTGCTGTCCACAGGGCCTTGGCGTGCCCTGAGTCTCCGAAACCGTTGCCGGATGAAACCGAATTTGATTCTGGCCCTTCCTCCCCATGCCCTGAGCACCTGCCTTTTCAGTCCCCTTTCTTGGGTGGTGACGGAGGAGACGCCCCTTTTTTCCTGTCATCTTTTATTATATTATTTTTGCCAGTAAAAATTGGCGCAGGGGTGCTGTGTGCTGACTGGTTGGGTTTAACTTGGGAGGTCATGGGACACTGTGGTAGGCGGTACAGTGGGGTCATGGGACGCTGGGCGGGGGCAGCGATTGGAGGACGGAAGAGAACAGGGTGTGCTGGGGTGGGGAGGTGGGCAGAGCCGGGCGCCAGTTGCACAGTTCAACTCGCTGGGGCCAGCACCCCGCTGGAGGGCGGGTCGGGACTGGGGTGGAGTTTGGTTTCATTGTTATTTCCTCTTTGTGGTCATGGCTATTGTTATGGTTGTTAACTGCCTGGGCTCATGAACTTGCATCCCACTTCCCACACTCCCAGGTGGGCCTGAGCCCAGGGTAGGCCTGCCCCTGGCTGTGTCCCCAGCCCCGAGGGCCTTCCCTATCCTGTGGGCAGCAGAATTGGCTGGAGAAATGGCCCTCAAGGAGGGATCTTGTGCACTGGGTGGGTGATTTGGGGTTCCTGGTGTGTACTCCCGCCCCGGGTTCTGTCCTGCCCTCTCTCCTCCCCTAGGCCCTGACCCTCTGGAAACCCTGCCCTGGGAGCAGCTGGGAGCTCAACCCTCCTTCCTGGAGGCAAGTGGCTGCTGTGGTGGGGGCATCCCAGTGGGCCCTGCCTCCAGGGTGTGGGGCTTGGAGGGGGTGTGGGCAGGGTTGGCTGTGATGCTCCAGGTCTCAGAGTGGGTTTGACCCAACTAGGCACCCTCCCCACCAGGGCTGAAGCACAGGCCGTAATGTAGCTTTTCTTGGGGTCAGTGAGCGATGCACTTAGGGATCCCTCATTTCACAGATATTTACTGGGCACTGCTGGAGGCCTGGGGGAACCCCTATAAGCAAGGCAGATGTGGTCCCTGCCCTCAATAGCCCCAGGACAAGCTCCCCTGGGCTGGGCGTCACAGCTGCAGGCTGGCTGGAAGGTAGAGCCCCACGGACACTGGTCCCCATCCTGGCGTTCCCTCTTGCTAGCCTGGAAAGTCACATTTCTCCAAGCCTCAGTTTTCTCATCTGCACAACAGGCGGAACACCTAGTTTGCGGGGCTGTTAAGATTAGAGAGGGTTAAAGGCAACGCGGTTGGCCTCGGACCCTCCCTGTTCTGACCCCCAGAGGTAAACGGCCCTGTGGTCTGGCCCCAGCTCTGTTGCGAGGCGTTGCCAGGTCGAGGGGCTCACCGGGCCTTCCTCAGTGAGGCGCTCCTTCTGCCAGGAGCTGAGGTCATGGGCAGGGCGCCGCGGAGGCCACATATCAGCCAGCTGTCCTCCCTTTCCTGGGAGCCGGTCCAGAGACGGGGGGCAGGGCGTCTGGTTTTCATTGTGTGGCTGTCTCTAATTCCTCTGGCATCTGAGCTGCTTTTCAAAGGAGGAAGATGCACTTAACTGGTTGTGACCCAGCTCAGGGCCGAGGAAAAATCGCTGGGCTTGGGTTCACGCAGACACGGAGCCTAACTCGGCCACTTACTAGCCATGTGACCTGGGTAGGGTGCTTGGTGGCTCTGAGCGTCAGGGGTCCAATTTGGAGAATGGGAATGGTTAGTCCTGCCCTGGCTACTCCACAGAGTAGAAATAGATGGGAAAGTGTTTTGCAAAGCGTAAAATGTGAAGCCGGAGTTCCCTTCATGTTGTGTCATGGGCTGGGGCTCTGCCACACGGGCACAGCCGGGCCCTCCGGCTGAGCACCTGGCCCACACATCCAATCGGGGGGCATAACCTTTGGGTCCATGGACCAGAGGCGCAGTTTAGAAGCTGCTAACCAGGCCGGGCGCGGTGGCTCACGCCTGTAATCCTAGCTCTCTGGGAGGCCGAGGTGGGCGGATCATTTGAGCTCAGGAGTTCGAGACCAGCCTGAGCAAGAGCAAGACCCCATCTCTACTATAAATAGAAAGAAATTAATTGGCCAACTAATATATATAGAAAAAATGAGCGGGGCGTGGTGGCGCATGCCTATAGTCCCAGCTACTTGGGAGGCTGAGGCAGCAGGATTGCTTGAGCCCAGGAGTTTGAGGTTGCTGTGAGCTAGGCTGACGCCACGACACTCACTCTAGCCTGGGCAACAAAGTGAGACTCTGTCTCAAAAAAAAAAAAAAAAAAAAAGAAGCTGCTAACCGGTGACCCTGAAGATGGTGAGGGCTCCCCAAAAGAAGGGCTCGCTCTGGTTGGTGTGGCTTGGGAACACAGTAGCACAAGAACAACACCTAACTCGTCCAGACTGCGTTTCCACATAGTAACCAATCAATCTCACAACACCTGTCGGAGAGAGCTCACTATTGTTCTCCCTCAAACACCTTTGAGGGTGGAAGGGCTTGGGTGGCCCCTGGCATCCAGGGGACAAATGGGGCATCTGCCTGCAGCCTGGAGGGGCTGGCCCGGGGCTTTAGATTTGCTGCAGTCAGCAGGAGGAACCTGTGGAGGCTCTTGAACAACCTCATCCTTGAGGGTAGGCGGGATGGGGCCCCTGGGAGCGGCCAAGAAGGACCGGCTGGCTGTGGGGGTGCGGAGCCCATGGAAGGAGGTGGGGTTTCCTCACTCTTCTGTCGTCATCTCTGAGCAGAGGCCCCGCAGCTGCCCAAGTGGGCCCATGGGAAGCCTTGATGCCGAGAGGGGCTCAGAAGCTGGACGTGTGTGGCGTGGGGCTCAGACCTCTGGCAAGGCCAGGACGCAGCCCAGAGGCCTGGAGCCTGGTCCTGGTGCTGCATGTGCCAGGCCTCCGGGGGCGGATGCAGGCCTGGGAGCTCACCCGGGAAGGGCAGTGCAGTGCAGGGCTGCCTGCCGGGCTTTGGAGGCGCCAGAACATTCAGCCCTGACAGGCAGGACGACGGTGCCTTCCTGTCTGACCTCCCTGTGGGCAGAGCCTGGTCAGGGCTGGCCGGCTGGGGAGGGGGCAGCTGGGTGACAGCCATGAGGCACCCAGGGTGTGACGCGTGTGCAGGAGCCAGAGAGCAGATGGACAGAGATGGCAGGGCTGGGGAGGCACGTGGGCCGTCAGGGAGGAAGGAAACTGGCCTTGGTCTTTCTTACTTTTAAAAAGGAATAAGTACTTGGTGTCTGAGCAGACCGTTGGGAGAGTCCAGGGGTTCAAGGCCCCTGGGATCTGCTCAGGGGACGGGGCAACGTGGTTCCCGGAGGCGAGGGAACTACAGGATTCTCAGCCCATGGCAATACTCTGGGCTTGGCGTGAGCAACGTCCACCAGGACCCATTGGTAAATAGCCCTGAGAACTGCCCTTTGCCCAGGAGGCCCTGGCTGTGTGGGTGGCTGAAGGCCAGGGGTGCTGGGAAGGAGAGCAAACAAACCCTTGGTGGTGGGGAGGGGTGACCTGCGGAAGAGGCAGCCGAGGGGGGGGGCGGGGTCCTTTCCTGGTAGCTGCGCAGGGTGGACTCGCTCCCCACCTGCTCTTCTCACTCCAGGTCCCCCATTGCCAAGCTGGGTGGGGCCTCCTGGGTTGGGCACAACCCACATTTCCCTTTCCAAGCCTGCCCTGGCCCGTCCCACAGCCCAGCGCTGCGTGGCTGCTGCGGCACAGGCGTGTCACTTCTGTCTGAACCAGTCTGCCGGGCCCCAGCGCCCACAGGGACAGCAGCCAGCGCTCACCTGGCACACAAGGGGCCACCTGACCAACCCAGTGGAGAAACGGCGACACAGCGGGTCTCCGGCGGCCCTGACTACCCAACACGCAGGATTTAGACGATCCTACTTAAGGGCCATTTTGAGAGAACGGGGGAAATTTCAGTATTGACCAAGTATCACATAAGGTGAAAGTTTATTGATACAGAAGGTGGAGAATGTTAACTGAAAACAGTTACACATAGCATGTATGCAATGGCCTCAATTTGGAAAAAATATTTATTTATGTATATGCTTAAACAAGATCTGGAAGAACACACAATAAGGCATTAATAGTGATATTCACTGGGTGATAGGAATTTTTTCCCCTTTTTTTGTTGTTCATCTGTTTTTCACACATATTTTAAATTTTCTTCTTTTGTTTAGTCAAGACTGCCACCCTGAGGTCATAATCAGGTTCCGCACACACTGCAGGGAGGAGCCTCAGGCTTCTGTTCTCCTTGGCTCCCTGCCTGGCTTGGAACCCAAACCCCAGTCCTGCAGTGGATCCAGCGAGTGCTGATAACTGTATGGCAACAGTTAACCAGGCTGCTTTCCTCTGTCAACGCAGTCCATGCCTGGCCCCTGCCTTTCACTGAAAATCCAACTTCAACAGTGGGTTTGGAATAACCCAGGATTTTTCCAAACATGCCGGTCTTTCCTGGCGCACTCTGGGGCCGTCCGTAGATCTACAAGGATGGTGGCTGCATGCGTGGTGTGACCAGAAAAAGGGGTGGCCTTGCAACAGTAACAGGAAAATACCCAATCCTACAGTTTCTCCAGTGATAGTTAAGGAGCAATCCTATGAGTTCTCTCACTAACAGGCACTCTGCAGAATTCTGTTTTGCACAACTTCTGAAAGGGGTTGTATGGCTGGAAAAGAGATGTAAATCTCTCTCTTTCAAAATTGTTTTTTGAGAATCTGCTTTTAGAGTTCCTGAGTAAACAGCAGGAGAACAAGCTACAGCTTCAACCACAGCTCGAGGACAGAGTCCCATCTCCTGTGATAATCCCTTCTCCAAGGAAAGGCAGGAAACCAAGTCTTGGACTTTGACATCCTGCTGCTGCTTTTGTTATCAACTGACAATACTCACTATTCTGCTCCCTCCCCCCTTTTCTCTTCCCCCTTTCACTCTCTCATTCTCTCTCTCTCCTCTAAGAAGATAAAATAAATTTTAATTTTATATCTTAATCTCTGAGTGAGAAATCTTTCTCCACCTGTGCCGTGACTGGCACATTTGTAACTTCTCCAAAGAGACGTACAGAAGACTGTGGCTCAACTCTTTCTGGAGTGTGGCTGTGGGGCGGGGAGGGGCGGAAGGCTGTGCTCCCATTTCACGGTATTTATACTCCAGATGCAGCTGCAAATGGGCACCCACCCCACCCCACCCTGCCCATGCTCCAGGCCAAAGCTCCCACCCAAGCCCGTCTGGAGCCCAGCCCATTCCTCACTGGGTCATGTCTGCACCAACACCTGCACTTTTCTCAGCCGGAGCAGCTCTATGAGGGCACTTCCCATTCCCTCAAAACAGCTACAAAATCCAAATTCAGTGATGGCTTTGTGCAAAGACGAAGGCTGATCAGAGGGCTTCAGAGGAGCAGGTGGGGGCGGAAGAGCAAGTGTCCCCTCCCAGGCTTCCCCGCACACCATCGGTTCCGATGACAGGACTCTGGAGAGGACTGACGCGTGTCCCACTCTGCCTTCCTTTGCACTGAGTTTATGATCCCTCATGCTACAAAAGAACATGTCTAGAAAGCATATGATTTGAAAAAAAATGTTTATTATGCAACAACTACAAGGTCAAGGCCCTCCATTACCCTGGGCTCCTCTCTGCAGCCCCGCAGAGGGGCCGACTCCTGACGCCAGCATCCCCTGCCTGGGGGACGCACTCGCTCTGGGCCCCTCTTGTGCTCTGTGTTCCCCACCGTTTTGGCAGGAATGGCCAAATGAGGATTGATCTGTCTTCCTGGCTGGAAGGAGCAACCGAGGGCAGGGGCCTGGCTGTTGGACCTCGCTCCCCTGGGATTCCGGTACCAGCAGCAGGCCTGGTGCGGGGTGGCCTTCAGTCGTTGACGTGGATGGGTTCTGTGGGGTGTCTGCTAGTGTTTGTGTTCTGGACAATTCTGCTCTAAAATAAATTGTCCTATTCAGATGAAAATGGAGGTCAGAAACAGGAACCCTCTTTTGGTTCCAAACTTCCCAAGTAGACACTCCAATCCAGGCAAGGTAACAGTGACTGCTGTAGTCTGCCGCCCTCTTGTGGCACAGCCGTGATAACACTCTTGCCTCTCCCTTCAGATAACATCCTGCCCGTTCATTCCTTTGACAGACAGTTGTGGAGCAGGCCAGCGACAATGTGTGGGAACAAAGTGAGAACTGTATCTCTGCTTATGGAGGCCCCAGGCTAGTGGAGGGGGCTTTTTGTAGAACCCAGGTCTGAGGGCAACATTACACACCTTGGCTTTGCACAAAGGGGCTGATGACCCCGTACCCCAGAACCTGGCCCAGCCAAAGAGGTCAAGTGGCCAAGAGCCGAGCATCCAGCAGCGCTTCCTAACTAGAGCGAATAGAACTGACAGCTCAAAATCAGATCTTCACATGGCCTCCCTATCTCCTCCCCCTCCTTCATTTTTTCCTTATCTACTTAGCGACTGTTACCTCTCCAAAGGGTCTCTTCTCCTTTCAACCCCTAACCTGACTCTGCTTGGCTTCCTGTTATGGGCTGAGTTCTGTCCTCTCCCAAATTCGTCTGTTGAAGCCCTAAGCCCTGGTCCCTCAGAATGGGACTGTATTTGGAGTTAGGGCCGTTAAAGAGGTGACTAAGGTTAAAGGAGGTGACGAGGGTGGACTCTAATCCAGTATGACTGGTGTTATAAGAGGAGATTAGGACGCAGAGAGAGAGAGAGACACGCAGGGACGTGCATGTGCAGGACGTGGGGAGAAGACGGCCCGCTACACGCCTAGGAGACACCAACACTGCCGACGCCTTGATCTTGGATTTCTAGCCTCCAGAACAGAGAAAACAAAAATTTCTGGTAGTTAAGCCACTCAGTCTGTGCATCTGTGGCAGCCTTCAGCGAATATGCCTCCTAATGCTTCTTTTTAAAGGGGCAGCTGTTGCATATGGAGGTTTTTAAGGATACAAACACGTCAACTCCCTCACTCCTGGCCGGTTTCTGTATTTGTCTGTAGGAACCTTAAGATAAAACACTGAGCAGTTTTTCTTTACTTTCATTTAATCTTCCTAGTAATCTACTTTATAGATGAAACATTCTTGAAAGTTAACTTGTCCAGGGTCACCCGGGTAGTGGGGAGAAGCGGGATTTAAACTCAGTTCTGCTGCCAAATGTCCCTTTCTCTCTGGTTCAGAGCAGCCAGCGTGGGCCCGGGGGGTGTGGGGGCAGGAACAGGACTGCACACCTCGCTCTGCAGTGAGTGCTGGCAGCATGCAGGAAGACTGAGCCACAAACCCTGTCGCTATTGGCAAATGGGGGTTTGGTTCTTCCCTAACCCATTCAGAAAAAGTTCAGTACTTTTGAAAAACTCCTGCATAGACTCTAGAAAGCAGGACAAATTATTGATACCAAACCACCCCCACCCCCTGTCTTGAGGTTTCTGTGTCCAGGACAGCTGTCATCACTGAGACCAAGGAGAGAGCTCCGTACATTCTGGTCTTCGTCAACAGTGACGTCTAACCACACTGTTATTCTTTCAAAATATATTTTATTAGTGGCACATGGAATTTAAAGTTAAGCAGTTTCTTTCTAGAGAGAAGAGGAGCCCTGACAGACTAAAAATGGAGCCGACAAGTCACAGCAGAAACACATTTCCAGTGTAAAGAGAGATGAATGGGAGCACTCTCCACCAAGGAAATTGCTCTCCTCGCCAGGCCGACCCCACTGCACAACACGGGGGTGTGGTGGGAGTGGGGGCAGGAGGGGGCGGCCCAAAGCCTGGGACAGTATGGGAGCTCATGATGTCACGGCGTCCTCCCCACATCAGCTGGCTCCTCCCTGTCACTGGAGAGGTCGCAGAGGTCGTTACTCACTATATGACCCTTTACACCTAGGGCAGCGGCCGGTGAGGCTGGCTTGTGGGAGAATACTACCATGTTTCCCCGAAAATAAGACAGGGTCTTATATTTATTTTTCCTCAAGAAGACACCCTAGCGCTTATTTTCGGGGAATGTGTTCTTTTTTTTAAGTACGGTACAACAATCTACATTTATTCAAATATAGTTAAGTCGTCTTCTTCTGGAACATCATCATAACTCTCCAAACCCCGAATTCCATCCTGAATTTCTTGCGACTCTATTTCCTTTAGAACCATTGGCCCCAATCTCTCATGTCGAGCAATAGAGCTCTCGTGGGGCAGATGAGAAGGGCTGCTCGTCTTCTTTACTGCTCCGTGACGAAACACATGGGTCGAGTAGGTATGCTGCGTAGCCACGCCCATCACTAGGTCTTATTTTCGGGGTAGGGGTTATATTGCACAAATGCTTAGAAATCCTGCTAGGGCTTATTTTATGGGTAGGTCTTATTTTCAGGGAAACACAGTAGGTGAGGGGCTCATCTGTGAATTCAAGAAAACTCTCACACTTCAAGGAACCCCAGAGCATCTCTGTTATGGCCCCTCGTTTCCTAGTTAGGGAGCTATGGGTTAGCGGAGGGTCCTTTGGAAGTATCTAAGAACATGTCTATGTTAGTAAGTCAGAGAAGCTCTGAACTTTCTTAGAAAAATCAGTTTCCTCTCTCATAGATGAAGAACATTTCCCTTAAAGGATTTTCTCTCTTCAAGCTAACTCCATGTTCCTGTGACTCAAAACAGCGACATTCTGAGGTTCCCACCGGACGTTGCCTGTTAGTTTTCCTGCTGCTCCTGCCTCACTTGTGAACACCGCCGCTTCCGCTGGGCCCCTCCCTCCCCACCAACCCGGTCTCCCAATCCCAGAAGGCACTGCCCGCCCTCAGGGAGTTTTGCCCTGTCCTGATCATGCTGCCTCTTTCTGACCCCGGACGATGGGGGCTGCACGCGAGAAAAACTCCCTAGGGTTTGTCATCTTCACCAGTCTTATTTTGATCTCAATGCAGACATTTCTCTCACCACTTCAGAACCCGCCCCTCAACCAAATATTCAGATAATTATTGATCAAGGCAACAAAATGAGTGACAGACTGCACAGTTTTCCATTTCTAGATCTAATTGACTAAGCCACGGCTCCATACCAGGACACTGTACTTTACCTCCAAGCTAGCATCTAGAACACAGTCTTCAAGGCGCAGGGCAGGTCTGTGATGGTGGTTTCCTCAAGGTCGATTCCCGAGTGCAGCTTGCCGTCCTTCGCGGCGGCCCAGGGCATGGAGGCGGAGGTCCACTTCACCACCCAGTCTCCTGTTTTGCTGACCAAGATGAGGCCACCTAAACCTTTGAGCCTTGACTTCATATAACCCAATGACAGGTCGGCAGCCTCTTCTAATGTCTTCCCTGAGGACAAGGAGAGGTTGAGAAACAGCACATGTCACTGAAAGGAATCTGATGGGAAATCATTTGCAGTCTGAGCCAAAGCCAAGTTAACAAAGATTTTTGGTAAATGGTTTCTACTTGAAAGCTTAAAAGAAGGGTCCTGGCTTCCTTGCCCTGAGACAGACCCTGGCATCTGTCTAAACAGAGAGGCCTTCCTTCCCACGCCCAGGTTCAATGTCTCTCTGCCACCCCCTTCTCCTGAGCTGTTGAAGACAGCAGTGCTCCAGCTGCTCTCCTCTTCAGATCCTAACAGAGGTGAGAAGGACTCAAAATAGTGTTCACAACCCGAAAGCAACATCTGTAGCAAACAAGAAAGGGCTTTATGTACTTCTCTAGAGCTTCTATGTACTGCCCTTCACAAATTATTTAGCTGGTTCTATGGTGTATGTACCTTGTTCTAGGTGGAAGAGGGTGAGTCTGGCCAGATTCACCTTCAGGATGCTTTCCCCATGCCCTGTGGTCGAAATGGCTCCAATGTCATTGTCAGCATAACCTCCAGATCCTGCTCAAAAAAGATGATTGGTTCTAACTGAGAAGCAGCAGTCAAGAAATTCACACACACATTATGGGTTTAGTGCTACATGAATGTTAAACCCCAAGAGTGTAGCCAAAGGTCAGATTAGTAGCCGCGGCCCATGGATGCAAAGGCGGACTATCGACACCCCTAAATCCAGGAGGATAAGGGGAGCCTCAAGGGAGGCAGGTCTGGCTTTCACGGAGCAGCCTCTGCCCCGAAGCACGTCCACGACGCCCTGCTCAGTGGGCCAGCCCGGTCTCTCCCCACACCCATACACCACGAAGGAAGAGCACCACATTCGAATAATTTGGGGAAAATGGAAAGCCCCAGAGCTAACATCCGTGCACACTGTCCAGTGATCTGGAGCCCAGGGTGGTTTGTTGACTGCACCCGAGGGAACTATTCTGGGTTATCCACTTAGGTGGATGTCTGGAGATTTCTTCCTCTTTGAGCAACCTTACAGCCTTCTCTCCGTCATTGCTGAATTGCTCACACACAGTGACTGGCCTGAGAGCCCGCCGTCCTTGGAGCGCCCACTTCTGCTCACTCCTGGCTGATGCAGACACGTTATATGATTGACACTGGCCTTATTCTTTGATGCTGGCCACGGGGAAAGGACTCAGGAGTGAAGGCTGCGCTCAATGTCACAGGCCCAAGGGTTCTCAAAGACAGATAACCCTGTTCTGGTTCTGGAGGGAGCTGGGACTGGGCAGTGAAGGAACTACTGCCATGGGAAGAGGTATGTATCCTTTTTCCTGTAAGCTTCTGCTGTGGGATAAGCTGGCCTGACGCCATGGTGGCAGTATGCCCTACTGTTTGGAAGCAGCCAAGTCTTTGTTTTCTTTTCAGTTACTCAAGACCACAAAAGGCCAGGGTAGGGTGACTCCAAGAGTGGTCCTGGCAGGGGTGGCAGGCCTGTGAAGTCACACTCCCTCCACGCGCACTTGTCAAGAGGATGATGGCATTACAGGTGGTGACCGTCCCTCCTGATGGTCCATGTGGGGCAGCTGTGGTGCTGCGAGGGAAGGGCTCACCGGAAAGGCCGAGTAGAGCACACGTGGTCTCATAGCCAGGACGAGGACCTCTGAGAATTCAGGTTACGCCTTTTCTGTCTCAAGCATTATCATCATAACTCAAGTTTGAAATTGGTTTCTGGGATCTGACCTGGGGTGGCCCGGTGGCCTGGTCTGAACCCAGCTGGATGCAAAAGCTGTACTACTGACTGGGCATAGTTTGGTAGGATTTTTGCTAAGGAGAAAACTCTGAGTTCATGACAGAATAAAGGGTGTCAAGAATTGCTAACTGCAGATTATTGCTAAAGACTGGAGGGAGGGGAGGGTTAGTTTTCCACTAAAAGTATAAGCTGCTTTTTGGGGCAGATGGAACAATTTAGCTGTTTTTCAAAACTTCAGTCATCTGCAGGGGTTCTGGGGACTCCCACAAGAACAGTGTGAAAGTCTGCACAGAGTGAAACATGACACCCCAGCCCTGCCTCTCACCCACTCCTAAATGAGATAATGTGTTTCCACATTAACGTAAACATTCCAATCTGTCATATATATGTAGAAGTGTATCCCTTTCATGCCACTCAAATCTAGTAACTGCAAACTTAAATTCTCAGCTTTCTTGGATCCTTCAGTTGAGCTCATGCCTGGGAAGAGGTCTCACGTACTTAACCCTCTGCCAGTAAGTCTGCAAACCCTGAGATGAGCACTGCACTGCAGGGAAGCTGGGGGGAACATTAGCATCCCTGTCCATTTCTCACCCCAAGTCATCCCCCAAAGGCATGCAGTCTAAGAAAAACAGTGTTTGCTAGATACAGCCACCCCTTAAGCAGTGCCCTTAACAGCCCCATTGCCACTCCCAGAAATCCTGAAGCTGCCACCAAGAGGAGAAAGGAAATACAGAAAGGAGAGAGAGGGGCAGAGAACAGAGAGGGAGGAGAACCTTGTGATCGGGAAGGCAGGGGAAGGGCAGGAGCTGTCCCCTAGTCCTACCTATACACGGTGTGTCTCCAACTCGGCCAACCATTTTATTCACGGTACCCCCTGTAGAGGTTGCGTAAGCCAAGTTTCCTTTGCAGTCCAAGGCAACAGCACCCACGGTTCCCAAGTTTCTGCCAAAAATAAACAGAAAAAAGTGACAGGCTGGAGATGAGAAACAGCCCACAACCAACAATGTAGCTTCAAACCACTCAAAGGCCCACAGTGCACGTCAATGGCAAAGCGCCTGCTGGCTTCCTGCTCCGCCAGCAGTTACAGCAGACTGCCAGCCGTTCCTCTAGCACCCAGCTTGAAGAGTACATCCAATCCCAACACCACCACTTTCCGGCTGCGACCTCAAGTGAAGTTTTATTCTCCAGGTCTCATGTTCCTACCTGCAAACTGGGGATAAAAGTAACAGAGCGCACCGCAGACTTCAGTGTGCACAACATCCCTGGGCCCACCCCGGAGATTGTGAAGCTGCCACCAGGAAAGGAAGGAGTGACTGTGTAGATGCAGAGTGGGACCCCAGACCTTGTGCCTGTGCCTGATGTCCCGGTTTAATTATGAAAAGTGTCCCTTTTACTCTCAAAATTCAGTTCTAAACCATATGATCACCCTATTTTTAGGCCAGTGTAAAGGCTTTTTTTTTTATTCCGAGTAAGATGGGGGGACGCTGGGCAGTTTGAGCTCAGAAGTGTCACAATCTGAGTTAAAATTTAAAAATAATCATTCTTACCACTACATCTACCCTTCTGAGTGGCTACAATGACAAAGACTTATCAAGTGTTGGCAAGGATGTATAGGAACTGACGTTCTCATGCTGTTAGTGTAAACTGGTACAACCCCTTTGGAAAACCATCTGGCAGTATCTACTAAAGCAGAACATACGCACACCCCACGTCTCCACAATTGTGCACTTGTATTCTGCCCATCAGAAATGTGGACATATGTTCACCAAAAGCAGCAGACAAAAATGTTCATAGCAGCAGTATTTGTAATGTAATAGTCCCCCTTATCTGCAGGAGATTCATTCCAAGACCCCTAGTGGACACCTGGAATGGCAGACAGTACTGAACCCTATATACATGATGTGTTTTCCTATACTGTATACACATACCTATGATAAAGTTTAATTGATAAATTAGGCACAATGAGAGATTAACAACAATAAAATAGTACAATTATAATAATATACTGCAATAAAAGTTATGTGAATGTGGTCTCTCTCTCTCCCCAAATACTGGACCCAGGTTGACTGTGGGTAACTGAAACCACGGAAAGTGAAACCACAGAGAAAGGGGACTGATCTAACCTCAGACTGAAAACAATGCCCACAAAAGGTAGAGCAGATACAACTGTGGCATATTAGCGAACTGGAATACCCTACTGCAATGAGAATGAACTATTGTAACAAATGGATGATCTCAGAAATAGAATGTGGAAAGAAGGCAGGCCAATAAAATAACCTACTATATGATTCCATGTAAATAAAGTTAAAACATGGGCCACATTCATGCATGGCGTTAGAAGCCATGTAAGTGGTTACCTTGGGGGAAGCAGCTGATGGAGGGGGCAGGAGGGGAGCCTCTGGCAACATCCTGCATCTCAATCTGCATGCTGATAACACAGGTTTCAGCAAAACCGTGAAAATCCACCAAGTTGCACACATATGATCTGTGCACTTCTGTACATATGCATCATGTCTATAAAAATTTTATTTGAAAAGAATTATTCTGGCTGAGGTGTAGGGTTGACTGAGGGAGACAAGAGCAGAAACAGACAAGCCAGGAGGCTTGCGGAGCAGTGGTCAGGGCGGTTTCAGCGGAGGGGTGAGCAGCAAGCTGGAGCTGGGACCGTGTGAAGGCAGAACTGATAGAACTTGCAGGGGCAACGAACATGGCAGAGAGAAATCACGAAAGACTTTGAGGCTGTTGGCCTCGGCAACTGAAAAGATGTAAGAACTATTTATTGAAATGTGGAAGACTACTGGGAATAGGTTTTTTTGTTTTGTTGTTGGTGTGTATGCACGGAGTGTGGTGAGGAAACAAAAAATCCAGATTTGGACATAAGCTTGAGGTTAGGTCATCAAGTGGAGAGACAGACTAGTAGCTGGATATACACAGTCTGGCATCCGAGGGTCTGGAAAGAGAAATTCAGCATTTTCTACCTAGAAGAAAGCGAGAACCTATCTTCCATCATCACAAACACTAACTCCAGATGGTTAAAAACCTAAATATAAAACATAAAATTCTTCAAGAAAAGCTAGGTGAATATATGTCTCAGGCTAGTGGAATGCCTTAGGAGTTTCTAGTCTTACAAACAATAAAACAAGAGGTAGGCATATCTGATTATGTAAAAATAAAAATATTTTATATGGTAAAAATGCTATAAATAAACTAAAAGCAAAATAAAAACAACAGATTTGGTATTTTTTTTTTTTTAAACCACAGAGGATGATCTTAAGATTGATAGCAGACAAAAGAACCCAAGAGAAAAGGTAAGCACAAGACAAAAATAGGCAAATTGATACAAAAGAATGATCCCCACACAAATGCACAGGGATCAAACTTATTGTCAGGGAAGAGTAAATTAAAGTGACAGTGTCAGCCTTCACCTGTCGGATAAGGAATCAGGTACTCCCAGTCGTTGCTGGTGGCAGGCCCGCTCCTAACACTTCAAGGGGCCGAGGCAAGAACACAAACACCGAGGCCCACAGACCATATGCTTAATATTCAGAAGTTATAAACATGTTCTACCCTCTTACTGTGGTAAATGTGTTGAAAAATATTTTTTGTATATACATGTGTGTATATATATTGTATATAAGGAGCACAGCATACCTTGATTGATATAGACACAGTGAAATGATTACTAGAGTCAACCGAAGTGACATATCCATCATCTCACAGTTACTTTTTTTTTTGTATGGTTAAGAGTACCTAAAATTTACGCTTAGCAACTTTTCAGTATACAATATTATCCTACAGTCCTCATGTTGTACATTCAATCTATTGATATGTTCATCCTACATAACATATCTAGTTTTGTAACCCTTGATTTACCCCACCTCTTGGTAGCTGCCATTCTACTGCTTCTATGTATTCAATGTTGCTGTTTGTGTTTTTTTTTAATATTACACCTCTAAGTGAGATCATGGAGTATTTTTTTTTCTTTTTCTGGCTTACTTCATTTAGTACAATGTCTTCTAGGTTCATTCACTCATGTTGTTGCAAATGGTAGAATCTCCTTTTTTAAGGCTGAATAATACTCCACAGTATTTGTCACAGTTTATTTATCCATTCATCTGTTGATGGACACTTTGGTTGTTTCCATATCTTGGCTACTGTGAATAATGCTGCAATGAACATGGGAGTATCAATATCTTTCCAAAGTGGTAATTTAAGTTCCTTTGGGTATACACCGAGAATGGGGATTGCTAGGTATATGTTAGTTCTATTTTTAATTTCTGTTTTTTCTTCTTTCTGAGTCATAGCACCAAGATGTCAAGTCAGCGATCTTGTTCTGTTCTTGGTTCCTGGTGTGCTCTTGGCTGAAGAATGACCAGACGTACCAAAAGCAAGGCAAGTGTGAAACGAAGTTTATTGAGGAAGGACAACATAGGTTTATAGAGCAAGAGCAAGAGCAAGAGCAAGATACAGGTTTACAGAGTAAGAGCAAGACACATTCGCCAAAGAATGACAAATGGACCCCTATGTTGTAACAAAAGGGCCTATTTTTAATTTCTTTAGGAACCTCCATACTGTTTCATCTTAAAAAATGTTGTAAAGCTATAGTTTTCATATGACTGAAAGTTGACAAACCACCATTGATGACTTAATTCACTTATTATTGTGCATATGTGGGTCACTTGTTCATCAGCTGGTGATGGCAGATGAATGAACACACATAAAATTTATAAATTATTACTTATTTCATAAATTAATTTTTCTTATCTTCATTTTGGGAAGTACTGAGTATGTTCTTTTTTTTTTTTTTGAGACAGAGTCTCACTCTGTTGCCCGGGCTAGAGTGCCGTGGTGTCAGCCTTGCTCACAGCAACCTCAAACTCCTGGGCTCAAGCAATCCTCCTGCCTCAGCCTCCCCAGTAGTTGGGACTACAGGCATGCACTACCATGCCCGGCTAATTTTTCTATATATTTTTAGTGGGCCAATTAATTTCTTTCTATTTTTAGTAGAGACGGGGTCTCGCTCTTGCTCAGGCTGGTTTCGAACTCCTGATCTTGAGTGATCCACCTGCCTCCCCTCCCAGAGTGCTAGGATTACAGGAGTAAGTCACTACACCCAGCCAGTTTTATTTATTTTTTATTTTTTTAAATTAATTTTTTCCAGCATATTGTAGGGGTAACAAATGTTAAGGTTACATATATTGTCCTTGCCCCCCCCATCCCCCTCGAGTCAGAGCTTCAAGCGTGTCCATCCCCCAGTTGGTGCTCATTCACTATGTATGTATATACCTATCCCCTCCCCCCCACCAGCCAGTTTTAAATTAATTTTAATGTGAAGAAGCTTCGCTTTTCTGAGGCAGTAGCAATGAGAATTACCAATAAAATTTTAAAGCAATACTTATATGAATCCTGATAAAATCCTTAATAAAATTTTAAAGCAATACTTATATGAATCCTTATATTTATGATAAATATATGATAAATTGTTATAGAGAATATTATTAAATATTTTAATTTGACCATATAAATCACAATCACTTATAGTCATTTTATCATCTCTTAAGCTGTATCTAGATCCATGCAAATAAGTTCTTTTAAATTTCAATGCTGGTACATTATAAAAAAAATTGAAAATAGCAGTATGTTATTTGATTTTGTTTAAACTGCTCTTCAAATGATATTATACTCTGATTTATAATGAACAGAAAAAAGTCTCTACTGAAACTGGCGTGGGGATTATTTGTACATGAATCTTCCTTAAATTAGGTGAACATTTTTGTTCCCTTGTTTCAATTTCCTTATATTTTGTTGGAATGTCATTTTTGTTGTGTATTTCACATGTAGTTTTGGTTTTGTTTCTCTAACTTAAAAAAAATTAAATCCTTTTTATTTATTTTAATTTAGTTTTTGTTTATTTTTATTTTTTTTTTACTGTGACCTTTGCTTGGGAAAAATTAAATCCTTTCAAAAGTGAAATAGCCTGGTTTAGATTTTCTTGTTAAGCTTATTAATAGAAATAAAGTTTATACAAAATAATTGTAGATAGTACAAATTCAAAATTAAAAAAAAAGAACAAAATTAATTTCACTTTTTGTTGAAGTCCATGATTTGTTCTTTGAGGACCTTCTGTGGTTTTATTTAACACTTATATAATTTCAACTAGATTAAGCCAATTAATTACTTCAACAGCATTTAGCTAGTATTCCTATCACATGTTTAAGATTTGTTATAACGTCAAATATGAGTTTAATCAAGATGTTCCATCTTGGGCATATTTAGAAAATACTGTATTTAATCCCTCTGTCGCTCCAAAGCACCGTCATTGGCACAGTTGCGGTCATATATCCTAGAAACAAATTCAGACTATAAGTCGTGTATGTCACGCAGAGCACTTCTGGAATTCTTGGCCAAAATTCTTGCTTATACATATTTCATTTCTCAGCCACATTAGCTCCATTCCTATAGACTTGCTTTCAACAACCTTTCAAATAAAGGCCTAAAATTGAAAGTTAAAAAAAATTTCTTCATTTAATTCAAAAATTGTATTTTAAGAAGCAGATATAGAGTCAATGAAATACTGATTGACTTAGACTTGTTTTTCTTCTTCATGCAGTGTAATAAGACATACAATAAATGTTAGTTGGTCAACATGTCTTCTGATTATGGTATAATGGAGTTGAACTGAGTAATTATTTTATTTAAAAAATTTTATATATGATTTCATCTCTTACTTTATTCCCCATTAAACTAATAATCTGTTTGAATTCTCCATCCTAGATAGAGATAATTAATTTCATTATTTTTGTCTTAATTACATGTTTGGCATTTTATCAAATTTTGAAATCATTTTTTACTAAATCTAGAAAATTTCCATTGTTTTTTATAAACGCTGTGTTGATGGTGCCATAACAAAAAGAATCATTAGGCTTGGCTAAATATTAGACGTATTATATTATTTTTCAAGAACATTATACTGGTGTTTTATATTGTTGTCTTTTTCTGAGAATATCAACTGTCTGTTTATTCAGCTCCCCACAATTCCTGTGAGTGTGTGTGTGCTCTTTTTTGCTTCTTCATGATTAGCAATTAAATCTTCCTTTAGTAAAGAACATGAAGTTACAGGGATTTCATCTGCCCTTAATAAGAAAATTTTCTTACTAATTTTCATTGTTTTGATAGGTAATTAAATCTTCATTTAACAAAGAATTTGTAATGTCCTGATTGCGAATTTTTTTTTTTTTTTTTTGAGACAGAGTCTCACTTTGTTGCCCAGGCTAGATCTAGAATGCCGTGGCGTCAGCCTAGCTCACAGCAACCTCAAACTCCTGGGCTCAAGCAATCCTGCTGCCTCAGCCTCCCGAATAGCTGGGACTACAGGCATATGCCACCATGCTCGGCTAATTTTTTCTATATATTTTTAGTTGGCCAATTAATTTCTATTTTTAGTACAAACAGGGTCTCACTCTTGCTCAGGCTGGTTGTGAACTCTTGAGCTCAAGCAATCCTCCCACCTACGCCTCCCAGAGTGCTAGGCATGAGCCACCCCGCCAGGCCTATACTCATTTTCAATAATCTAAGGAATTAAAAAGTAAAATGTCATTACATCTAAAGTATACAAAATTAAATTATTTTCATCAAAAAAAGAGCAAAAAGTTGAAAAAATAAAAGTAATTTGTAGATATAATTTCCAAAGTCTGTTTTGTAAAATATACATTTTTATTAAAGTTAAAACATGAATTATAGTGAATATAATATTTTAAGTCAAAATTACATAAAAGGTAAAAATGCTAAGATCACATCTTTGAAATTAACTAAATCTTTTAAATTTTTTAATCAAAATAAAGCCATTCATAATTCTAATATTCAATGTCCATTTAGTTGCTAACATAAACAACTGGTTCTTCATTTAGGTTTTTGTCTAGATCTTTGCTGTCCACTATAGTAGCTGCCAGCTACATGTGGTTACTGAGTGGCCACTAGCTAAATGTGGCTTGTCCACATTGAGATGTACCTTAAGTATAAACTATCTGTTAGATTTTGAAGATTTAGTATAAAAAAGAGTTTAAGATATCTCATATATAATTCTTATATTTATCACATGTTGAAATGAAATTTTGGATGTATTGGATTAAATAAAATATATTATTACTTTCACCTGTTTCCTTTTACTTTTTTTATGTGGATATTAGAACATTTAAAATTATATAATGTAGCTCTCACTTTATTTCTATTGGACAGAAATACATAATTTTAAGAATACATAAATTTTAAGAATACATAAATTTAAGAGTAATAGTCCCCATGAGCAACTCTTGCAGATACTGATCTAATTCATGAATACTTTCAGAACCACAAAATGGAACACATACAGAGGCAAGAAAATGGACAGTTGGTACTCCAAGTGTCCACACTCTGGGCTATCCACTTACGTGGGGGTCTAGGTAAAACTACTTTGGTAAGATTTCTTCCTTATTTTGGTCTGGGATTGAGCAAACTTACAGCCTTCTCTCCATCATTCCTGTATCTGTTCACACACAGCTACCAGCCTGAGAGTCTTTTGGCCTTGGAAGGGCTCACTTTACTTTCTCCTAGTTGATACAGAAGCATTATTTGATTGACACTGGAGTAAGACTTTGTGATACAAGAATCAAATTGATCAGTGAATTAAGTAATTTGTTCTTGTCTCTTACCTAAGTCCTTCTGCAGTTTGGATCTTCCCCACACTCCAAAGCAGCATCCATTTTTGATATCAACAGTGGCATAACCCATGAACTTTGAACTCAGGTGGCCTTTGCTTCCAAGACACAGAGCAAGAGATGCGGAGAAGCTTTTCCCTGGCAGCTGAATGGTGTTAGTCACAAGAGTGATGATTAGGGTTATGGGTCAAGCTGTGTCAATGCTGAGTGACAAGGGTATCCTACGTGTTCTGTAATAAATCATTTCATGTATTTGTGATAAGAGGGCCCTTTAAAATGCAGGGCCCAGGACAGGAACGCCTCTTGTTCATATGTACAAGCAGCACTGGCTGGTGGTCACTACAGAATTTTTCGAAAGTGATGTGGCAACATCTTTTAAAATAAACATGAAAAACTGATAAAGCAACCCCCTTCCTATCCCTCTAGCCCAGCAGTCCCCAAGCCTTTTGTCACCAGGGATAGTTTCATGGAAGATAATTTTTCCACAGCTCTAGACCACAGACACAACAGCACAGTTAGAAGGTTATCAACAGCTACCAACATCTGGCCAATCTTTTATAACAGATTCTTAACCTGGGGGACACATCAGAATTACTTGGGAAACTTTTTCATAATATACCTGCCTGGCCTCTCTACTTCAGATCTACTTAAATTTGATTCTTTAGGAAAGGGGCCCAGACATGTATAGTTTGAAAACACCCACTGGGTGATTCCAAGGTATACTCCTGGTTAAATATTACTACTCTAAAAAGTACGCAGAGTTAATAGACTGAATTCTATTATAAACTCTGAGGCCATATTCAAATTTTATTTTTAAATTTTGCTTTAAGGCAGGGGGCTTTTATTTTGGATTCTGGAATCTCTAACATAGAAAACTATAATTCAGAACATATGTGGTCAATTTGAACTTTTAAGAGTTGTATTGATTTTTCTGTACTATGAAAGGGTGTTTAAGTAAGTTCAGAAACTGCTAGATCACAGAGCACTTGTTTAGTCTATTTAAGATAAAAAAATGATCAAGAAGAGTTCAGATAATTGACACATTTTATTATAAGGCATTCTTCTATGAAATCATGTCAGAGAAGGAACTCCATTAGTCTAATTTGAGTTACTATTCAGAGTAAAAACTGAGATAAATCTAAAACTCAAATGGCAGGTTTTCCACTATTTAGTTTGAATTATTTAAGAAATGTAGATAATCAGATATTTGCCAAAGTTTCATACTTTGATAACTTCCAAAAATGTGAACCATAGATGATACTTACTTTTTACAGTCTGATTTCTGAGCACCTTTCTCAAGCTTCTCTTTTTCCAGGCGCTTCTTATTTTTCTCTGTTATCAGTTGTTCTCCAGGAATCTCCGGAATTCCCATAGCTGCTGCAAATTGTGCTGCACCTCGGTCAGTCAGAAAGCAATGAGGTGTCTGAGTCAGAAAAAAAAGGAGAAATGGTTAGCTTTTCAAAAATGTGTAATCTTTTTAACTGTTCCAACTATGTGGAAATAATTACTTCTTTTTGGGTGCAAAAGCTCAAAAATGCAAATTCCACTGGCTTGCTTTTCTGAATGCTGAAAAGGGCCTGTCTCTGAGTTTCTGCATTTTTTTTTTTTTAAAAAAAAAAACAAAATTGATGGACTACAATCCAGCAATGGATTACAAGTCACTAGGGATGTGACTTACATATTATGTTAAATTGAGAGAACTTAACCCATTTGTATTTAACGCCATGCTGTTATATAGTTGGTCTGTTCAGTTTGTAATGTGCTATGTTAAAAGAATGATGTATTAAAAGAACGATGAAGAAAATACACGAAGAAAACTATGTAATCACTGCTCAAGTTATACTAGTCAGGTTACATTGTCAACAACAGTCAGGATCTTAGCTGATTTGAAAAACTTAAATAACATTCCTTCTGTTCTTGTATATATTTTTAGGAGAACAGTGATCTCAAGTTTCTCCACAGTCAGACCTCCTTTTTTTCTTCTTTCTTTTAACCACTGAAGTACTGCAGTAACAATTCTTTAGGAAAAAGATGGTTAGGTCACATATACCTTTTCCATGACAAGCCGAGCAAGTTTGATGGGATTTGCTATACACCGGACTGCGGACACTGCTCCTACAGACAGGTCTTTTCCATCCATGATACTGGCATCCATTTCAACGTCACCATTTGTATTCAAGACAGATCCACACCCTAAAACCAAGAAGAAGTTGAAAAGCAAGAATTAAGAATTTAGAAATTGCTCCAACTTTTCCTCTAATCTGTCCCCCTTTAATTAATCTTCTATTCCACTGCCAGAGGAACATTTTAAAAACACAAATCTGACTTGGCACCCTATGACGTACAAAATAGAAGTATGAAGCCCTTCCTGATCTGTCCTCTGACCTACTTTTCCAGCTTCATCTCTTATCCTTGGCTACCTTTTACTGAAATATTAGATTTCCTTGAATATAGCAGTCCTCCCTTATTCACAGTTTTGCTTTCTGCAGTTTCAGTCACCTTCAGTCAACTGTGGCCCAAAAATATTAAATGGAAAATTCCAGAAATAAGCAATTCATAAGTTTTAAATGTGTACCATTCTGAGTACTGTGATGAAATCTTCTGACATCCCACTCTGTCCTGGCTAGGACACGAATCATACCTTTGTCCAGCAATCCACACTATCTATGCTACCGCTTGTTAGTCCCTTAGTGGTCATCTTGGTTATCAGATCGACTGTTGCAGCACTGCAGTGGCTGTGTTCCAATAACTCTTATTTTACTTAACAATGGCCCCAAAAGCACAAGAGTAGTGATACTGGTGTATTGTTATAACTGTTCTTTCTATTTTACCATTAGTCTCTTACTGTACCTAATTTAAAAATTAAACTCTATCATAGGTACATATGTGTAGGAAAAAACATAGTGTAGGGTTTGGTACCATCTGTGATTTCAGGCATCCACTGAGGGTCTGGAAGGTAACCCTGTGGATAAGGGGGACTAATATCTACCATAAGCTCTCATTACTTTGCACATGCTGCTGTCTTTACCATGAGTGCCCTTTCTCGGACTTTCTTGCCTAGACCGTGCCTACAAATCTAGCTGTGCCTGTCAACCTCTTTGTGCTTCTGTTTCCTCATCTGTAAAATGGGTAAGAACATCAACTCATTTAATACTCAGAGCCATCAATGAGTTAGATGAGGCACATTTAACACTTAGAGTAGTGCCTGGCATGTGCAGGCAAACAGTAAGTGTTAGATCCTCTGATTACATGCCAATTTAACACATGGAGAAAACAAAAAAGCAACTCTCCCAATATCAGATGTCTAGTAGGTGAAGAGTGAGAAATCAAATCCAAGTCTGTGGCTTGGATACCTATTTCCTTCTGCCAGAAAAACCTCACATCTTTTCCACCTTACCTTGATGCCTTAGTGGGTTGACAAATAAAACCCAACTTAACAGTAATTTCAGAGTTAGAGACTGGTAACTTAAGCGAGATTACTTTCTTGAAATTAATTTTAATAATTGTAAAAGCAATACAAGCTCTTTTGGGCAGAGAATGGAATCCTTTAGTATTTAGAGAAAATATACTCCATTAGTTTGGCTAACGTGGAAGTAAGAAAATCAAACCTGAGACCTTTACTTCATTTGGGTTATGGTAATACTAGTTTGCTTAAATTTGTCTTAAAGAAAGTCTATATTATGGCTATAAAACATACAGTAATACTGCTTACTAACATAGCACATAGTGGGTGCCGTATTATTTGTTGAATGAATGTTATTTAAAGGGAAGCAAGTGCAACAGATTTGCCTTTATGCAAAATGTATGAGGCATATTAGAAGATACAAGTGAAAGGAATACTAGTAAATGTGTGCTAGGCCATGGTAAGTTTCATGGGTAAAAGTGAAATATTAATAAAAAGACTACTCCCCACCCAATCTGCCGTGTATCTAGTGAGTGCTTAGCTAGTGAGAAGTAACAGAAATAACTCTCAGGAACAACAGGCTGCACAGCATGGGTATCCCTGTGCGAGGAGGAACAGAGAGAATTGCCCTACAAGTGCCGCAGCTTCACGCCTGGCCCACCTGAAGTACACGGAGTGGAGCTAGGGAGCCCAAAGAAAGCCGGTGGTTGTCCTGAGTTGAGAAGACAGAGTGCAGAATTTGGGAAGCCAGGGTCTGGAACCTGTGGGGCACAGTACTTGAGGAGAAAGAGCTGCACAGAGGGAGTGAGCCAGCAAGGCTCTCTCTGCAGAGGGGTCTCCTGTGAGTTCTCAGCTGAGTTCTGACCAGTGCGCATGGGTGAGGCAAGGGAAAGAGTCACAAGAAAGGGCTTGGTGAAACCAACTCTGGGGCTCACACAGGGCTGGCAACTTCACGTTCAAATAAGCCATTGTGAAAAAACCTCATAAAGTCCTACCGCCCCCCCTACCCCCAAATCTCTGAATTCCTTCTTTTCACCTCTATTCTTTTCTCCCTCAGTGTGCTGAATAGCACACATCTGGGAAATTTGGAGGGAGATATTCAGAAGGCAGCCTCTGGGTACAGGCAAAAAAATGAGAACTAGCTGGCTGCTCCCTCAGCTGGCAAAGTCAGTCCCTATCTGGTAAATTCTGGCTCAACAAATGCAGCCAGAAAGCACACTGTTACATCTCATTCTATGGTAGGAAGACAAACGAAATTTTTGGTAAGCATTAAATATAGAGTCAAGGAGACAGAACAAATACTCAGTAAATATGTGATGATGAGTTGGTTAAGATTTCCTGAAATTCTTTTCCCCGACAGATGTTGGGTGGGTGGTGTAATTTCAAGAATTTAATCCCTAGATCTTAGGTTTTCTATTTTAAAACAAAGGGGAAATGAATGTCTTTCAGAAAGATAGTTAATCCTTCTGTGCCTCAGTTTTCTCATCTAAGATATGAGCATAATTATACCTACCTCATAGGACTACAGTGTGGATTATATGAGTTAATTATGCGAATTTCTTAGACTATTGCCTGATACATAGTAGATACTCATATTAGCTATGAATATTATTATTCTAAAAAAGGGTGGACTGAAAGAAGCCAACCACAAAAGAATACACTCTGTATGACTGCATTTATATGAAATTCTGGAAAACACAAACTAATCTACAGCGACAGAAGCAGATCAGTGGATACCAGGTGCTAGGGATGAAAGGGGGATTAACTGCAAAATGGCATAAAGGAATTTTGGGGGGTGAATAAGGAAAAACTGTTTTCCCTCTCTATAATCATATTCACTCTCAATACTTTACTTCTAGCACCAGATGTGTGGGTTTTTTTTTCCTACACGTCAATTCTCCGGCAGACACCAAGTGGTGTCATATAATTCAATTCAATTCTGACACTATCAACCTGGAGTTAGTGTCTCAGTCCCACCAGACTGCTTCCCACTTCGGATGCCAATCACAAGTACTAGGTTACCTGCAACTTCTGCCCAACCTGGCTACAGACAGGAGGCTACCACAACCTTCTCAGGTTTGATTACTTTGCTAGAGTGGCTCACAGAATTCAGGTAAACATGTTTACCAATTTATAATATAAATAAAGGATATGACAAAGGACATAGATGAAGAAATACATGGGGTAAAGTCTGGAGGGGTTCTGGGCACAGGAGCTCTGTCCCCGTGGAGTTGGCGTATGCCATCCTCCTGATACACGGATATGTTCATCAACCTGGAAGCTCTCTGAACCCAAAAGTTCAGGGATTTTTATGAATGACTTTATTAGAGGTATGACCAATTATTAACTCAATCTCTCCTCATCCTGGAGGTTGGGGGATGGGGCTGAAAGTTCCAAGCTTCTAATTATGAATTATGGAGACCCCATTCAGGAGCCACCAAGAGTCAACTCACTGGCACAAAAAAATGCTCCTGTTACCCAGGGGATTAGGAGTTTTGTGTAAAGTGCCGGGGTCAAAGATCAAATATTAGAACAAAAGATTCTCCTAGTACCCCTACTGTTCAGGAAATTACAAGGTGCCCAGACCAGGGGCAGAGATCAAATATACATTTCTTACTATCTCACAATATGACAGGGGATGATAAAGATGTTTTACTTTTTAAAATTTCACGTTTTTTTTTTTGAGACAAGAGTCTCACTCTCTTGCCCAGACTGAGTGCCGTGGTGTCACAGGAGCCTAGCTCACTGTGACCTCAAACTCCTGGGCTCAAGCAATCCTACTGCCTCAGCCTCCCGAGTAGCTGGGACTACAGGCATGCGCCACCATGCCCGGCTAATTTTTTTTATATATTTTTTTAGTTGTCCAGCTAATTTATTTCTGTTTTTTAGTAGAGACGGTGTCTCACTGTTGCTCAGGCTGGTCTCAACTCCTGAGCTCAAATGAACCGCCCGCCTAGGCCTCCCAGAGTGCTAGGATTACAGGCTTGAGCCACCACGCTCAGCACTAACATTCTTAAAGTAACTGGATCAACAGGTAGGAAGAGAAAAAGATTGCCTCTTGTTAGCATATTTAGTTGCACCACAAAGCTGATGAGACTCTCTGACACTTTAGAAAGCTTCTATTTATTGGGGGGGGGGGGCGGGGGGCTTGACCTGACTTGGCATTGTTGACTAGCTGAAGTGCAAATTTACCTGCGTTGAACTCGGGATCATTCTCCAGGGTGGTCACAGCTTCTTCCACAGCATCCACCGCGCTCCCGCCCTGCGAGAGGATTTTGTAACCCGCAGTGGCGGCTTTGACCATGCCCAGGCGCACGCACTCCTTCCGGTCCTTGGTGATGTTGCTGGCTCCGCCACCGTGGACCACGACGACGGGATTCATGTCGACGGACCCTGGCCCTCGGGAAGATGAAAGTGTCATTCCAAACGGGTCCAAGAAAACCGCACGGAGACGCCGCGGGGACAAAGTCCGGTTTCTATTTCGGGCGGCTGGGTTTGCCGTCTGAGGCAATCTCTTGAGGCCGCGGGCGGCGGCTGGGTGTGAATGAGGCACGGACAGCCCAAAGCGCCGGGGCCGTCCCGCCCCGTCCCGGGGTGCCCGCCTGGCCCGGCGAGGGTCTGGGGGCCCAGAGCCCGCGCCCCTTCACCGGCTGCCTTCGAGCCTCAGTTTCCCCGGAGAAGCCCAGACCCGGTCCCACGCTGGCCCACCGGCCGGGGAGGAGCGGGAGCGGCGCCGGGGGCCAGAGCTCCCGCCCCACCTTTCCGGGCTCCGCTCCGGGCCTCGGTTTCCCCAGGGACGCGTCCCGTGCGCCCCGTCCCGCTGATGACCTCGCTGGCGCCCTCCCCGCTTGAGCCCCGGCACCGAGGACGGTGCTTCCCGCCTTCGGGACAGTGTGTATTCCCGATCATTCCGTTCGCCATCCCCGCGGCCCGACCGCCGGCTTACCGAGGACACCGGGAGAGGCGGACGCCGAGGCCTCAGGCTGGCCCGAGCCACCGGCGGCCCCAGAGCCGCACGGTCCAGCCCCTCGGCGAGGCGAGTTCTGGTCACGCGTCAGTCCGCAACCGCTCGGTGGGCAACGGCTCCGCGCCTGCGCGCGAGGGCGGGGCTGCCGCGCCGCGGCGCTACCGTAAATCCCCGAGTCCGCCGGCCGCGCACTGGCCTCGCCCCTCTGGGGTCTAAGCTGCCGCGGGACACACGCCGTTGGCCTCCGAGAACCGGGACCGCGCTGGCGCTGCTTCCACCCGCGCGAGCCGCCTCGTGGCATGCGGGGACCCTCCCCCTCTCAATGAGGCTGGGGGCAGGGGGGTTGGGTTGGTGGCCCGAGGTTAGAAGCGATGTGTCGCAGTTTCGTAAGTGCAAACGGAAAAGCAACGCTCCACGCACTGAAATCCTTCCTTCAGCCAAGATGTTTGGCATGCTTGCTAATTTTTATTTTAAATGCTAATTATTGTTTTGAATTCAAATACCTTCCCCTTAATTGTCTCTCCCCATAACCTTTTGTAAAGAACAGAAAGAAAAACTGTGAAAATGTCTAGTTGGTCTGGTTCTGTGCCTGGGTGCCCTGAGACTCTGAAAACGCTCAGCCTAGTCTTCTTCCTTTGAGTTTCAGGATCCCAGCTCTAAATTCCGTCGCCTGCAAGGGTCTTTATTTTTTGTTGGCGCTTTTTATTCTCTCTGCCTCTGGGTGTTCCCTAAAGACTTGACACCTGGCGTTTGGACCAAACACACCTGTGTTCGCCCAGGATTGGCCTGGGTTCCTGTTTGGTTCTTCCAGTAGTCGAGGGAGGTGGAAGGAGTTTACATTGTACCCAGTAAGGCAACTGTAAGATACTGGATAAGTGACATGGAGTGAAGGATACTTCCTCTATTATGTCGAGTACCATTTTGAATTATTTTTTTCCATAGCTTTTATTTTTTAGAGCAGTTTTAGTTTCACAGCAAAATTATTTTATTTTCATTATTAATTTACTTTCAACTGTTTACTGGTTGGGTGAACCAATCTCAAAGATAGACTTTCTCTTTGTCCAACAAACACCATCCCCCACCCCACACCATGCATTTAAGATTAAGATACTGACACGTCTGTAATCCTAGCACTCTGGGAGGCCAAGGCGGGAAGATTGGTTGAGCTCAGGAGTTCAAGACCAGCTTGAGCAAGAGTGAGACCCCGTCTCTACTATAAATAGAAAGAAATTAGCCAAACAACTAAAAATAGAAAAAATTAGCCGGGCACAGTGGCACATGCCTGTAGTCCCAGCTATCTGGGAGGCTGAGGCAGGAGGGTCACTTGAGCCCAGGAGTTTGAGGTTGCTGTGAGCTAGGCTGATGCCGCGGCATTCTAGCCCAGGCAAGAGAGTGAGACTCTGTCTCAAAAAAAAAAAAAAAAAAAAAAAAAAGATACTGACAGCACGGGGTCTGAGTCATGAGAAACTGAATAATATACAAAGGGACAATGGCCAGGTCTTATACAAAAATTGAACTCTGGACCACGACCTCTGCAGCAACCAGTCCAGGAAACCAAATCACAACCTCTGCAGCAATCAGCTCTGAGTGGTCAGGACTTGGTCAATTAGTAACAGTGTCCCTAATTTTTATTTTGCTTACAGTTTAGGACCAACCAGAGAAAGCCAAATCTGTTCCCCTAACCAGTCACATGGGGTGACCACTTCCACTTAACCCCTCTAGCTTCCCCATGCCAGCAGCTTCCAAGCAAGGCATACCTGAGCCTTCCCTTTTCTTCACTATAGAGATTTTGTGCTCTCCTGGGTCTCTGCCAAAAGCAAGTGAAGGTGGATGACTCCCTTGCAAAAGCAAGCTCTGAATAAAGAGCCTTTGCTTGTTCTCATTTGGGTGGTCTTCCTTTGTTTTCACATTTCATAAATACAAGTTTCTGCCTGAGGGAAGGGCTTGTGCAAAAGGGGACCTGGAGGAGGGGCTGGCCTTCAGTTCTGGAAATCAGAGCATCAGGCCCTACTGTACCGTGGGTTTTCTCCTCCATTGCCTGCCCACCATCTACCCCCTGGGGTTGCCCAGTGGAGTACAGCTGACAACTTTGCCCCTTTCTCTTCCTCTAAGGAATGCAAAGTCTGCATATGAGTGCCTGTGAGTGCTATGGGGCTGACTTTGAATCAGCTCTAATTTGTAAGGAAAGCTTTTATTCTCTATTCTTAATAGTTGCAAATTACTTTTGACACAGCTGAGAAGTGCCATGCTGCCCGGTGCAGGCATTTCCTTTACACTGGTTCTCAGATTTCTCCATGGAAGAGACCTAATGATGGATGAGAGGGAGCAGTTACTCCTCTCCCTCAGGGGAGTGGAGGTAAAGAAATAATAAATATAATAATAGCACTACAATAGCAACCCTGTATTAAGCATTTACTATGTATCAGGTGAATGCAAAGGGCTTTACATACATTTTCTCTTTGAATCTCCACAATAACCTTTTGGAGTGGGATCTGTCATTATCTCCAATTTACAGACATTTGGTGTTCTGTTTCTACTCTGTTAGGTTTGCTCAGGGTGCAAACCCGGAAAGTATGTATGGGACAGAATGTGGTTAATGGAAAACTTAGGTAGTTTTATTTCAAAACTGCACTTGATCATAGGACCAGTGAAACAATAGCCACAGGAGTCTGGAGAGTCTGGGTTGTAAATCTAACTCCGACCACAGACGGCTGCAATGACACAGGGGTCCCAGAAACCAGTTGTTTGAAAACAATTTATTATAGCAGCTGTTCTGGCCCAGTTGCCCACTCCCCCAGGAGAAACCCTCTATAAAATGCAAGGCTCTGCCCTTCCCATATGGACACTCTTTTTGGCCTCCACCCATCTGCAGCCAGACGCTCAAATAAACAGCATTTTGCTACACCTGAGGCTTCGTGTGTCTCCCTCTCGGCTCTGGACCTAACACATTTTCCATTAAAATGGTTCTTGCTAAGGACACCAGTGTCCTTCATGTTGTCACATCGCATGAAATTTTCCAGGTTTTATCTTACTTGACATCCCCATAGCATGTCACACTGCCGACCCTTCCCTTATCATCGTTATTTTTTCCATTCCTTTATTTTTGAAATTCTGTCTTCCTGAATTCTGTGCTCTCCGGCTTTTTCTTCTTCTTATCTGGCTGCTGCATCTCAATTTTATCCCCAGATTTGTTATCTGCAATCTTCAATGAGGACATTCATTAGAGTTCTGTCTTTTGCCCTCTTCTTTGTTCTTTCCAGCTTCTCTTTCTGAGCAATTTCATCTCCACCCATGACATCACCTATCCTCCATGTGACAAAAGGTCCCAAATTTATGTCTCTGGCTTTGATCTCTCTCCTGAGCCCCAGAACTCTTTAGATATCTGCACTCGACATGTCTGTGTGGTTGGTCCATTGTCACCTTAAATGCAGTACATCTCAAACTGCCCTCGTTATCTCTCCATCATCTGCCCCAGCCTGAGTTGTTTCTTCTTGTCTTATCTTTCTTAATGGATGGCATCCATGGCCTCCTCACCTTGAACTCCACTGGCATTATCTTAAGACACTGGCATTGTCTTAATTTCAGGTTGTATATGACCTGTTGCAGTTTTTTTGTTTGTTTGCCTAGAAAGTGTTTTCATCCCCTTTTGTATGGTTACAAACCCTCAATCCATGTCCATAGGCATGGAGACTTAAGCCAGGCCTGGCCAACTGTGGGGTTCCATGTGCTTGGCAACAGCAATTGGTTCAAGAGGTAGCTGTGTGACCCAAGCAGGGCCAAATATATGACTTCTCTATAATTGATGTTTGGACATTAGTAGAGAGAAGTTTTGCCACTTGACTTGCTAAATAGGGAGGCTGTCAGTTTGGGGCTGTTGGTGGTCTTTCCCACCATGTGGAGAGTTTGACTGCAGAATGAAGCTGTATAATAAAGAATTAACTTCACCCAAAGAAAGATCTGGCTTCTGCCTTTGACTCCTGGGAGGTGATCTCTAAACCCTTGGAACATCCTGCTTGATAAGAGTGTCATCGTTTACCTGGGTGCTTTGGGCCATGCCAGATGGTCCAACAATATGATTATAGGAAAAGGGAAATTTGGACACAGACACAGAGGTAGGACACCACGTGACAAAGGAAGCAGAGATTGGGCTGATGCATCTACGAGCCAAGAAGGTCAAGGACTGCCAGCAATGACCAGAAGCTAAGGAGAAGCAAGGAAGGATCTCTCTTAGAGCCGTCAGAGAAGGAGTGGCCCCACTGACACCTTGACTTGGACTTCCACCCTCCAGAACTGTGAGAGAATAAATGTATCTTGTTTTGAGCTGCCCAGTTTGTGGCATTTTATCACTGCAGCCCTGGGGTACTAGTACTACCTCCTGGCTCTCATCCGATCGTGCAGCCATGGATCCAGGTGGACTATTTGCCAAAGCTGAGCCTGTCACTGGAAGGTGAACAGGAGCACCTTGTGACACCTGAGCCTGCATGCAAGGCCCCTTTCCACAAATCAGCCACAGGGCGATGCTTGACCTCAGTTGGAAGCTCACACAGCATGAAGCTTTGACTCAGGAGAAGAAATGAGCGCCAGGCGTTACCCAGAGAGAACTATGTTCCTTCCCGAGCACTGCCTTCTCTCAGAGACCACAGAGATCAGATCCAGAAGACATCAGCGACCAAAATTATCTTATTTAATTTGTGGTCACACTGGCTAAAGTAGCCCCACATCTGGCAATTGTAATTGTTACTTATGAAATTGCCTTTAGGTAGCTATGAAGGTTCTCTCTGCAATGGAATATTTTACACAAAGTCATTCTAGAAACATCTTCCTGCCTCTTTTCGATAAAGTTGAATTTCTGTGTCATGGTTCCAGCTGTGGTTTATCTGCAGCCACTTTGAACCGGAGCCTGCATTCCCTTGTCCCCAGGGTGCCTCCTGGGAGCCTTGTCTGGAAGCACAAACCGCTGGGGGACACAGATGAATTCAATGTCAGCCTAAGGCCAACGCCATGGAGAGGAGGCCTGTTTCTGCCAAAAATGTGCCATGCATAACCTTGATGGGGAAAACTTCAGTTCATCCTGGTACAACTGTAATTCACCTACATTCACTTTTTGAGAAAAGCAGTTAAAGTTTCATTCCGATAGGGCAATCTAATGGCATCGCTGCCTTTCCTCCCCTTCCACGGAGGGCCAGCACCTCAGACTGTGAGTACATTTGGGCTCCAAATGTGGCATAAATCAAAGCATAACTTTCAGGACTCAGTTAGGAGAATATAATGGTTGGGTAAACTGCACCTCCCTCACCAAGAAGATAAATTAGCTGAATCAATAATAGTCTTAGGAGGAAACAAGGCACCAACAGCTATGGGCCCTCATCTCCCCGTCTGCTGGACCCACCTGGAAAGAAAGAAAGACCACCGCACAGTTGCTTCTTCTCTAATGGAAGGGCTGGGGGGATGTCAGGAAAGGTGTGAGCACCAGTAATGTCCCGGGGCTGCCAGCACTGATCCATCTTCGAGGTCCCCCAAGCCCCAGCCCCGACCCTCGGTCTCTCCCATGATGAGAAACCCATGCGACAGAGCTATGGTCTAAGCCAGTGGGTGTCAGACTGCAGCTGGCATCGGAACCACCTGGAGGTGCAGGACAGATCTCTAGGCCCTGTACCCAGCATTTCTGATTCAGTAGGTCTTTGTAAACACACTCAATCCGAGGTTAACAGTCTTCCTTTGGTTTTTTTTTTGAGACAGAGTTTCACTCTGTTGCCCAGGCTAGAGTGCTGTGGCGTCAGCCTAGCTCACAACAACCTCAAACTCCTGGGCTCAAGCAATCCTCCTGCCTCAGCCTCCCGAGTAGCTGGGACTATAGGCATGCACCACCATGCCCAGCTAATTTTTTCTATACATTTTTAGTTGGCCAGATAATTTCTATTTTTAGTAGAAACTGGGTCTCTCTCTTTCTCAGGCTGGTCTCGAACTACTGACCTTGATCGATCCTACCACCTCGGCCTCCCAGTCTTCTTAAACACATTCAACCTGAGGTCGATAGTCTTCTTCATGGGATCCAGAGTAGGGGAATGGGAGGCTGGGTAAATGTGTCTTTTTTAGTTTTTCTCTTTCCATCCAAGCGTCTGCTGAATGATGAATGAGGTTCTTTTGTTTCTTAAGTGCTGAATGTTGGAGTGCTTAATTTAGTGCATCTGCATGGGTAGGTTGGGGGAGTTGAAATAGGCTAAAAATGATTAAAACGAGCTCCCAGAAGTCATTTTGCAGCACTGGCAGCAGGTCTCGAGGAAGAGGCAGCTATTCCAAAAGATGTCTACCCTCTGGGCTCCTTCCTGCACAGCACTGCCTGGATCTTTTCCAAGGAGATTCCCCTTGCTGGCTGTGGCCTTGGTGGGCTTGTCTGTCTACAAATTAAGCCATGGGTGTCCTATGGGCAGGAGCCTGGAAAGTTCTATTTGTACCATAACGCTCAGCACAGGGCCTGACTCTCAGAAGGTTTTCATGAATATTTGTTGGGTGAAGAACAAATAGTTCAGAAACTCAAAAAAAAAAAAAAAAAAAAAAGCAATTTCCCAGAAGTCTGGGGCAACAGCACTTAGGAGCTGTGGAAACTGGAGTAATCTGGATGTTTGTGAGCGGCTCAGTGAGCATGACTGTTGCCGTGAGAGAAAATGAACCCTGGACTTCAAAAGAGGTGCTAGGAACTCATGTTCCTGGCAGAGGCTGCCTGTTCGGGGGCTGTGGCTATAGAAATGGTGACAGCCCAATGAGGGCACCATCTGGGCTGCTTCATCCGCTGTGCCTGGCATGGGGCCTGGCCCATGGGAACTGCTCGGAATGTTCGTCAAATGGGCCAAGTTCAGACAGGGAGGCCTCAGCTATTGGGCAGGGGTTGGGCTGAGGCTTGGGTGTGCTGCAGATACTAATGGATAGCAGCACTGGTAATTCAAGTCTCTTCATCTTTTTGAAAAAGAGAAATTACTTCTTTTATCTGCATAAGGAAAGATCTTTCTCCAGATATATCAATCGTAGGTATTCTAAATTGGATGCAAAAATACATTTTCAAGTAAAGAAGTAGATTTGTCATTAAAAAACCATGCAGAAGTAGAAAGAACAAAATTAAAATGCTAAAATTCTGCCACTCAGAGATACCGTTAAGTGTTTTGGTCTGTTTCTCCCGGTCTCTCCCTATGAGGGTGCCATGTTTCATACTCTTTCACGCAGCCTTACTTGTGAGCATTTCCATGCTGTTAAATGCTTTCCATGTTGTACCATTAGAAATAATGCTTCAGTGAACACCTTTATACATAAATCTATATTTGTGTTTTTGATTAGTTCTCTAAGAGAAATCCACAAAAGTGGATTTTTTTTGTTATTTGGCTTCATTTTCAGTGATGATAAAAGTGGATTTTTTAGATCAAATGTTATGATACGTGTTGCCAAGCAGAGGTGGGGAAATAAGTTCTGTTGCAGGAGAACTGATGAGTTATGGCCTTCCTCCTCCCAGTGATTACCAAAAAATATCAGAATTGTTTCTAAAATAGTTTCTATAACTCTTGTTTCAAAAATCATTCTGGCGAGCCACAGGTTTTAAATGGAGTCTGTAGCTCAAAGGGATGGCCTTGCAAAAATAACAGGAAAATGCCTAATCCCACCATTTCCCCAATGACAGTTAAAGATCAATCCTGTGAGTTCTCTCACTAACAGGCATCCTGCAGGAGTTCTGTTTTGCACAATTTCTGGAAAGAGCTGAATGGATGGAAAAGAGATGTAATCTCTCTCTTTCAAAATTATTTTTTGAGAATCTGCTTTTACAGAGTTCCTGAGTAAGCAGCAGGAGAACAAGGTACAGCCTCAACCAAAGCTTGAGGACAGAGTCATCTACTGTGATAATCCCTTCTCCAAGGAAGGGCAGGAAACCAACTCTTGGGCTTTGACATCCTTGCAGTTTCTGTTATCTACCTGCTGCCACTTTTGTTATCAACTCACAGCCATCACTGTTTTTATTCTTTGTCCCCATAAAAGCAGTGAGCCACTTGGCCTCGCTGCTGGCACCCCCTTCTCTTTCTTTGGGATGCCACGTGTGTGTGTCTCTCCCTCTCCCTCTCTCTCTTCTCTAAAAAGGATAAAATAAACTTTTTTACTTTTATATCTTAATCTCTGTGTGAGAAATCTTTCTCTACCTGCATCATGAGCACCTACTAGCCTTTCCACCCTAACATAGCTGTATTACTGGACAGTGAATGGTTAACTATTCAAACCGTAAAAAAAAAGGAAAAAAAGGAAAATAACATAGCTATATTAGTGGATGGTGTATTTTTTAATGTTTGTAAATTTACTAATCCTCTTGTGAAAAATCCACACAAAGGCCTCAGGTAGCATCACTGCAGAATCTTTTTCTTTGGCTTTTGCCAGCACCAATGTTGGCCTTTGCGGTTCCCCTGATCTTCTTCATTCTGCTCTTGCTTTCCTTTCTCGCTGCTTTCTTAAGGTCTTTTTCTTATTCTTGTACAGGCCATGTCTTGTAAGTCTATGTTTGGATTCATTTTCCTTTGCATAATTTGAGGAACTGTAAATCATGCCAAGTCAGTTGTCTTGCCACCACCAAAGTAGTTCTGAATCCCAACACAAAGATGATGTCCAGTGTGGTCTTTTACATTCTGGCTAGTTTCCCCCCTAATTTCTGTCTTTGGTACTGTTGCCTTCCCAGGGTGAAGGTCATTGATGACCATTTGTTTCTTCTGAAGTAGTTGGTTGGTGATGAATTTCCTGGTCCAGATAGTTACTGTCATTCCTGATGGTGGTCAATCCTCAAGCAGCCAGGGAGGAAAAGATTCTGGACAGTGTATTGAGTATGTCTGTCCTATTCTGAGATATCTACATATCTATATATCTCTCTCTTTATATATATGTATGTGTGTACAGCCATCCCTTGGTATTTGTGGGCAATAGGTTCCAGGACATCCTGCAGATACCAAAATCCCTGATTTAAAATGGCATAGTATTTTCATACAACCTACAGATATCTTCTTGTATACTTTAAATCATCTCTAGGTTACTTATAATAGTTAATATGATGTAAATCTTACGCAAATAGTTGTTACACTGTATTGTTTAGGGAATAACGACAAGGAAAAATGTCTTTACCTGTTCAGTACAGATGCAATTCTTTTTTTTAGAATATTCTCCATCTGCAGTTTGGTTGAATCCTTGCATGGGGAACCCATGGATATGAAGGGCTGACTGTGCATATCTATATAAATAGGATTTGTTGTAAGGAATTCTTTCACATGACTATGGAGACTGAGAAGTCCCATGATCTGGTGTCTGCGAGCCGGAGACCTAGGTGAGCTGGCAGTGCAGTTCTGAGAACTGGAGGCCGACGATGTAAGGCCCAGTCAAGGGCGGGAGAAGACTGACGTCTCAGCTCAAGTGGCTGGGCAGAGACAGCAGATTCCCCCTTCCCTTGCCCACCCACCTGGGGGAGGGCAGTCTGCTTTACCCAGTCCACCGATTCTAGTGCTAATATTTTTTAGTTTTCTTTTCTGTTTTTTTTTGAGACAGAGTTTCACTCTGTTGCCTGGGCTAGAGTACCATGGCGTCAGCCTAGCTCACAGCAACCTCAAACTCCTGGGCTCAAGTGATCCTCCTGCCTCAGCCTCCCGAGTAGCTGGGACTATAGGCATGCACCACCATGCCCAGCTAATTTTTTCTATATGTTTTTAGTTGGCCAATTAATTTCTTTCTATTTTTAGTAGAGATGGGGTCTCACTCTTGCTCAGGCTGGTTTCAAACTCCTGACCTTGAGTGATCCTCCTGCCTCGGCCTTCTAGAGTGCTAGGATTACAGACGTGAGCCACCGTGCCCGGCCCTAATATACTTTTTAATATAATTTATTGATGCTGTCATTTTAGTGGTATTTGAAAGGGAGGGGGTGACTCGTTTGTGTGATTAATATCTGCTATTTAAAATCAGAGGTTGACTAGAGCCCCAAGGAGTTGATTCTAACCACAGTGGCTCTGGGTGTTCCAGGAGAAAACCTGGGGTGGGAGTGGAGACTGCCAGGGCCAGGAAGAGGAGGTGGGATCAGAGGAGGAGGGATGGGGCAGGGAGAGTCTGGGCCAGAAACAAAGGAGGAGTGTCAGAGGGACAGAGGAAGGGAGTATGGGGGTTGGAGGGAAGGAGGAAGAGAAGAAGAAAAGAAGGAAGTAACTAGCATTTTCTGAAGGTCCATTAGGGGCCACAGGCAGGCTGCCTTTACAACATTCATCTCATTTAAACCCTCAACCACTCTGTGAACAGTCTGAGTTCTGCCTGATCTTTGCCCACACCAGCCAGGGGCATCTGTTTCATCCTCTTAACCCTGTCTTCAGGCCCTCCCAGGCCCACTGGCTAGCAACTTCCCGCCCCCACCACTCCAGCTGCGTGAGGAAAAGGCTCTGGTTGTCCCCACTGGGGCACAGTGGGAATCTATGAGGCTCTCTCCAGTCTATCGCATGTGCAAAAGTCTCTTGGGCTTGCTGCCTTCCAGAACTTTCAAACAAGAAATGGGACACAGACCTTTCAATTCTGAGACCCCTGAACTTATTTGGGCGTTCTAGTGCCCACGAGTTTGTCCAGTAACAGGGCATAGGCCTGCTTTTAGGAGGCCCGCCTAGGCATTTCATATAATAGCTCTTGTAACTTTCTTCTCTTCCCCCTGACCAGAGAGTTGTAACTCAATAATGCTTGTGCTGTGGCTAACAATGAGGACCAGGAAGCAGTACAGTGAAAGCATGATTTGAATCTCAGCTGTTTTTTGATGGGATAAACGAAACAGTCCTTTGGCTGGGAATTTGTAGACTGGGCAGAAGAGACTTCTTTCAGAGCACCGTTATCTCTTTCTGTCTTTACCAGGGTAGAGGAAATAAAGCAGGTGTCTCGTACCCCGCCCCCCCAGCCTCAGCCCTGATCCACCTGCAGTCCGGGGCTCGGGGCGCAGTTAAGGGATGTGGACACAAGAGGGCGCTGTTTCCCCAAGGATCGGCGGGCCGAGGCTTTGCGCCTGTAAACTGGCAGCTGGCGGGAGACTTCCCTGTGGCCAATCTTCTTTGACACAAACAGGGTCGCGCCCTGCTTGACTTCCCGCGTAACCTGTAGCCTCCTCTTCTCACTTGGTGACATATCTTGGACACCATTCTGTGTCAGCGCATGCATGGCTGTCGGTGGCTATTTAGATCGTTTACAGTTCCTGGCAATTGTAAATATACTTGCAGGGATCCTGCCGGCACCTACCTTGCCCCGAGCCGGGTGACCGTATAACCCACTCCCCACGTCTGCAGTTGTCGTGACACTCCCGAATGTAGGCAAGAGAGTTCTCCTTCTCGTTTTCCGGTTGAGCATCAGCTGTTCTGCTCCTGCCCTCTGCCTCCAAGCTCACTGGGGCAGGCTGCCATGGAGGCCAGGAGGTCAGCTGTTCAGAAAGTTCTCATTGGCCCCAGCCTAGCTTTATGGACATGATCTTTTAAAGGCTATTTTACTCGCATGCGTATTTTTTCACTTGATTCAGAATTCCGAAGACATGACGTGGGCTCCGGAGGCAGAAGACTCAGGTGTGAAGCACCATCCTTTGATTCATTTACTAGCTTTGTGGCCTTTGGCAAATTACACTCTTTGAGACTCAGTTTACTCATCTGGAACATGGACTATTCGAATAGTGGGTGTAATGAACTTAACACACTGCCTAACACTGTCAGTGCACAATAAATGTTAGCTATCATTGTTTTGACCTATCTATGCTCTGAAACAGTTAAAATGACATAGAAATTATCTGATTCTTGAAGGTTTGTGAAAATTAGTAAATCTATCAAGCCACAAAGGCTGGCACCCTTTTCTGAGTTAGATCAGCGGTCTGCAAATCATGGCCCATGGGCCGAATCTGGCCCTACACCTTTTTTTTTTTTTCCTGTAAAGTCTGAAAGCTAGGGATAGATTTTATATTTTTAAATGGTTAAACAAATAAAAGAATAATATTTTGTGACAGATGGAAATTATGTGAAAATAAAATTTCAGTGTCCGTAAGTAAAGTCTTATTGGGAAACAAGCACGCTCATGTGGAAAGAAATCCAAAATGGGGACGGTTATGTCAGAGATCTCTACAAAGGAGCCAGGATGGCAGGAGGTGTTGGACTTCAGTTATGTGCACACCCAGATGAACTTGGTCTGTTGAACTGAGCCAAATTGTAAACGTCCTGAAAAAGCAGCTATATTCTATTTAAATTGTTTATACTGGGCCTGATCTCAGATCTCCTGAGGAGATAGCTGTGCCAAGATAAGTAGATGCCTTCCTAGAGAGATTCTACGCTGTCATTCAGCTGTCATCAACCGTGGACTGTGCTTAATCCTCCCACTTGCATAAACTTACAGTGCACAGCTTTACAAGCTCCTGCTCATCATCACCTGGAAGCAACACGGTGTAGCTGCTGGCTAGATTTGTGTTTCTCAAATTGCAATTCCTAAGATCCGGATTAAAACACGTTCTCTTTTGTTTGCTGTCCTGCAGTGTCGGTTTTATTTCTCAGCAGCTGACACACCTTTGTTGCACGTCATCTATGGTTGCTTTCATGCTACAGTGCCAGGGCTGAGTGGTTGTGACAGACCATCTGGCCCACAGAGCCTAAAATATTTACAACCTGGCCCTTTAGAGAAAGTTTGCTGACCTTGAGTTAGATGATTGACACTTTTTTATTTCTTCTGTGCTTACTGACCTTTTCAGAAATACGGTTAAAGAGAGGAGGATTCTCTCCTTTGCATGTTGATCTAGCGGTGGTAATGGCACGACTAATTAGAGATGGCAGATAGTTAGCAAACATTTTGATTAGATTGTCATTGAGATGTCCATTAATATAGAGCTGTGTAGAGCAGTGTACTAGGGTTCTCCAGAGAGACAGGACCAATAGGAGATCGTCTGTCTGTCTATCTATGAAAGATTTTATTAGGGGAATTGGCTTACGTGGTTGTGGAGGTGGAGAAGTCCCATGATACACCATCTGCAAGTTGGAGAATCAGGGAAACGTGTGGTGTGGCTCGATCCATGTCTGAAGGCTTCAGAACCGGGGAAGCTGATACTATAATTCTCAGTCTGAGGCTGCAGCCCTGAGAAATTGAGAGGCAGCAGATGCAAGTCCCATGGTCCAAAGGCCAGAGAACCTGAAGCCCTAGGGCAGGAGAAGAAGGTGTCCCAGCTCCAGAAGAGAGAGCGAGGGAGTTAATGCACCTTTCTTGTCTTTTGGTTCATCTAGGCCCCCAGCCTAGGGGATGGTGCCTGCCCATATGGGGTGAGGGCGGATCTTCTTCAGTCTGCCAAGTCAAAGGCCAATCTCTTCTGGAAAGAGTCTCACAGATACACCCAGACATAACGCTTTACCAGCTATTTGGGTATCCCTGAATCAAGTCAAGTTGAGACCTAAAATGAAGCCTCACAAAAAAGGGAAACCGTAAAAATGAAGCCCAAGTTTTCCATTCCTATGCATCTTAAGGTCAAGAACCCACACACTACAGTCCCTGTGTTTTATGTCTGCTTAGGGGCACCCTGGCAACCTTGTTTCTTCTGCACCAGACTGACACTATTATCCTTTCTCTGTTCAAGTAAATCTAGACCGTTCTCTTCCAGGAGACACTCCAGAACGTGTTCCTTACCACTAATTAGCGGGGAGAAATAATTTGTGTGAAGGTACTCTGTGACATGTAGACCAGAGGAAAAGTTGGATGTTGTTATTTTATACAAACAGGACTGACTGGGTTCCTTTAGTTTGCTTGGCCCTGGAGCAGCCTTCCTGCTGCCAGCTGAAGCCTGGTTACCTGAGGCTGCTTCTCTGCTGCTGCCCCTTCTGTCCTTGGGACGGAGAAGGACACGCTTGCTGAGCCAGAGTGGCCTTTCAGAATCAGCATTCCTGTTAACAGAGACCATCTTCTTTGTCTGACAGCAACCCAGCTCCTTCCTATCAATGCACAGTGACCCTAGGAGGTTGCGATGCCTTTGGGAAAGGGTGGGTGGGGGTGAGCAGGAGCTAGACTGTCAACGCCCGCCAAGATTCAGGTTCCATCCCCCTACATCCCGGTTAACTGCCAAGCTTCTGGCTAAATGTCCGAGTATCCTAGAGGAACTGTCCTATGTACTTCTTTTGCTCAAATGCTTACTTTTAGGTGTCAACTTGACTACTTGACTCCCTCAACTCACAGGCCACTGACTCGTGGCCACAACCATATAAATGTTAGAGTTGTCTTAGCCTCAGGGCACCAGACACTCTCCATAGCAGCATGGTCAAGTGGAGTTTAACATGGGCCTATTTTACACTTGGGCAACTGAGGTTTTCGTGCAAAAATTCAGGATTTTACATTTTTCCTATGTTACATTGTTTGGGGATTGCAAATTTCTTTTCTTTTTTTTTTTTTTTGAGACAGAGTCTCACTTCGTTGCCCAGGCTAGAGTGAGTGCCGTGCCATCAGCCTAGCTTACAGCTACCTCAATCTCCTGGGCTCAAGCAATCCTGCTGCCTCAGCTTCCCGAGTAGCTGGGACTACAGACATGCACCACCATGCCCTGCTAATTTTTTCTATATATATTAGTTGACCAATTAATTTCTTTCTATTTATAGTAGAGACGGGGTCTTGCTCTTGCTCAGGCTGGTTTCAAACTCCTGACCTCGAGCAGTCCACCTGCCTCGGTCTCCCAGAGTGCTAGGATTATAGGTGTGAGCCACTGCGCCCGGGCTGGGACTGCAAATTTCTGATGGTTTAATGCCTTGAGGCAATGCCTTGACAAGGTCTAGAGAGTTTGCTGGATGCGTTATGTTCTCGCTGTCCTCTTCTTTCCCTGTGCCCCCAGCTACTCGCCCCTCAACCCACTCCATTCCAGCCATGGCACACTTGTTACCTGAAGTCTTCTCTCCAAGGTCAACAGTGTCTGCTCAAATGCTCCATTTAAAAGGTAATTTTAAATCTCTATTTTGCTTGGTCTCTAAGTTGCATTTGAGTGTCTCTACTTCCCTGTCTTCCAAACCCTCTCCTCCTAACCTTCTTCGATCTCCTAGTTCTCTTCCTACCCCCCTCTTTGAGTCTTCCTTCTTGGTTTCCATCACGAGCCTGCCTGACCTGTGTGGTTTTTCAGGACTCTTTCCTCGATGGGCTCTTTCTTTCTTTTTACTCTAAACTTTCTCCCTAGATTGTTTCATCTACTTCCATGCTTCAGTGGTGATCTGTATACTGGCAACTCCCAAATAGTTACCTGTAGCTCAGACCTGTTCTCTTATTTGTAAATCCATATATATTACTGGCTTTTGATATCTTATCCATTCATTCAATGGGTGTTGAGCTTCCATTACATGCCAGGCTATGTTTTCAGTACTGCTGATACAGCACTGGGCAAGACAGGGTTGGTCCCCACCCACGTGGAGCTTTTACCTTGTGGGTGAAGTTAGGGCGGAGAGACAGACGTGGACAAATGAGTGTACAAGATAGTTTCAGAGGGCAAAAGTCACCTGAAGAAAACAAAACAGGGTGATAGGATATGAATAAATGTTGAGGTTAAGAAAGGTCTTTCGGCCGGGCGCGGTGGCTCAAGCCTGTAATCCTAGCTCTCTGGGAGGCCGAGGTGGGCGGATCCTTTGAGCTCAGGAGTTCGAGACCAGCCTGAGCAAGAGCGAGACCCCATCTCTACTATAAATAGAAAGAAATTAATTGGCCAACTAAAATATATAGAAAAAAAAATTAGCCGGGCATGGTGGCGCATGCCTGTAGTCCCAGCTACTCGGGAGGCTGAGGCAGCAGGATTGCTTGAGCCCAGGAGTTTGAGGTTGCTGTGAGCTAGGCTGACGCCACGGCACTCACTCTAGCCTGGGCAATAAAGTGAGACTCTGTCTCAAAAAAAAAAAAAAAAAGAAAGGTCTTTCTTGCACACAGACTGAATTGAAAAAAATAAAAAACAAAAAAAATGAAAAAGATAAAAAAAAAAAAAGAAAGGTCTTTCTGAAGACAGAACATTTAAGTTTACGTATGAATAATAAGAAAGAGTCAATTGTGCAAAATCTGGGGGTAGGTCTGTCCAGGCGAGGAGGAGCAGGCTTGGTGTGCTCAAGAAAGGGAGACAGGTGGCTGTGGTTGGAGCATAGTAAGTGAGAAGAGAAATCTGACATGAGGTTGTGACGGTTGGCAAGGACCACACCCAGAAGTGTGGCTTCTCTTCTGAGGGCTCTGGGAAGCCACTGGAAGGTTCTAAGTAACAACTTAAGTATCCACAGGACCTCAGAGACGGCATTGGTTAGGTCGCTGTTCTGTCTTTGGGGTACTCGGAGCATGACTTTCATTTCTGGGCTTCCTTAGGTGTCTCTAAGGACAGCCTCGACAGCCTGCAGATATAGCTACAGAAGCTCCAGCACCCCTGGGCTGAGACCTAACCACTTGTTTCTAAAATTGTCTACTAGTCCATGTCTCTCATCAGCAAAGATAAATAAGTAAATAAATACATACTTACATGTATACGACTTGCCACATTTATAGCAAATACGTAATACCTAACAAAATGTAGATGCTCCCCGACTTAGGATGGTTTGACTTAAGATTTTTTTTATTTTGAGACGGAGTCTTGCTCTGTTGCCGGGGCTAGAGTGAGTGCTGTGGCATCAGCCTAACTCACAGCAACCTCAAACTCCTGGGCTCAAGCGATCCTACTGCCTGAGCCTCCCGGTAGCTGGGACTACAGGCATGCGCCACTATGCCTGGGTAATATATATATATATTTTTTTTTTTGTTTAGTTGTCCATCTAATTTCTTTCTATTTTTTTAGTAGAGACTGGATCTCGTTCTTGCTCAGGCTGGTCTCGAACTCCTGAGCTCAAACGATCTGCCCGCCTCAGCCTCTCAGAGTGCTAGGATTACAGGCGTGAGGAACCACACCTGGCCTGATTTTGGATTTTTGACTTTACGATAGTGCGATGGTGTGCAAGTGACATGCATTGGGTAGAAATCATACTTCAAATTCTGAATTTCCATCTTTTCCCAGGCTAGCGATATGCTCTCAAGATGCGTGGCAGTGGCAGCCAGCCACAGCCCCAGACGGCCACGCGACCACGGGGAAACAGTCCCCACTCTGCAGCGGACTGCGATGCCGGCGTTTTCTGGACATTGTGTCTTTGCAACCTACCGTATCTACAAAACGCCCGTCTGTGTACAGTATTCAACACTTTATTATGAAACAGGCTTTGTGTTAGGTGATTTTGCCCAACTGTAGGCTGTCCGTGTTCTGAGCACTTTTAACGTAGGCGAGGCTACGCTGTCATGTTCACTAGGTTCAGTGAATCAGACGCATTTTCAACTTAAGATATTTTTAACTCACAGTGGGTTTATTGGAACATAACCCCATCACAAGCGAAAAATTCCCAACTTCAACTCGTGTATCATCTGTGTGCAGAGTAATCACAGTCCCCCCACGTCCAAGTGTCACCCCCAGCTGGGCCAATCAAAGATATCCCTTGAGAGGGGCACAAAGGGACTCACCACTAGGGAGACCAGTCCCTTTATCTGCTTGGCTGGCAGGGCGTCCCCCTCCTCTTTAAGCCTCTCTGGGACACTCTGGAGCGGTGAAGGGATTTCCAAAGGACTGGGCAATTTCAGGAAGTTGGAAATGCAGCTCTCAAAGAAATCTTTGAAATACTCATCTCTTTGCAAGCAAGTGCTGGAGGAAAGAATTGGAAACTTCTATATTATTTCTGTTGTAGAATAATGTCTAGGACACAGACAGATGTTCACGCTTCACTTTCACATGAAAAAAAATCAGGTGACAAATCAGCATGCACACAGCATGACCCCACTTTAGCACCAAGAAATTTATATTTATGTGTGGCTGGACATAGGGCATATATTTGAATGTAAAAAAAAGAAACATGAGAATTTTATACCCCAACCTGTATTTTTGATTTGAGGAATGCCTTCTTCTCTATGCTTGTCTTTATTTCCAAAAATTTTAAACGGAGTCATCTTCAATTATGTAGGTCCCTGTCATGAGCCCTCTGAGAATGCATGTGTTATCTCGGAGACTTCTGGGTAGTGGTCACAGCACCTCTCTGATGGCCGCTGCTGGCTGGGCCTGTGGCAACAGGAGGGGCGGTCACTCCCTTCTCTGTGGGAGTCTCACTGTGTGGCAGAGATGTCCCTGCCCAAGGGTCAGAAGCCTGGATCAGGGCCGGGCATGGTGGCTCACGCCTGTAATCCTAGCTCTCTGGGAGGCTGAGGCGGGAGGATTGCTCAAGGTTAGGAGTTTGAAACCAGCCTGAGCAAGAGTGAGACCCCGGCTCTACTAAAAATAGAAAGAAATTAATTGGCCAACTAAAAATATACATAGAAAAAATTAGCCGGGCATGGTGGCACATGCCTATAGTCCCAGCTACTCAGGGGTCTGAGGCAGAAGGATCCTCGAGCCCAGGAGTTTGAGGTTGCTGTGAGCTAGGCTGATGCCATGGCACTGTAGCCGGGGCAACAGAGTGAGACTCTGTCAAAGAAAAAGGACAAGTTTAGTCATGGTATCTCAAAAATTTGCTTGCTATAAAATTGGTTATGAGAAATTCTCTAAAACTGGTTAATGGACTGAGTAATGAAAAGCTTACATTTATTTCCTCCAAGCCAACAACTGACCTAAGGCCATTTTCCTTAGAAGTAAAAGACTGCATCTCCGTCCTGCAGGTGGCACTTATCCTGGCTCCAGGGAATGTTTGACCACCGATGACACTCACCGGAAGAGAAGAGTTCCACTGAGAGCAACAGGAAAGCCAGGGTCACCTTCATGGCTGAGCAAGGTGGTTAGGATAGTGTTCAAGGGCCAAAGCAGGGATTTTGCCTTCCTGGTGCCTGCTGCTTATATTCCTGGCAGCCCCACCTACCCAGATCTCACCTGACAGAGCTCTTACTTGAACTTGTTGCAGGTAGGTCATAGCATGTCCTGGCGGGCAGGCAGAAGAGAACACAAAGTTTCCAGAGCCAAGTTGCTCACCTTCCCTCTGGACACTTGGAAGCAAAAGGTAGAATCTTTTCATAATTACCCTCGCCTGTCCCTGGTCCAGCCCTGAGGGCATTGAAAGAAATGTTGGGTTTCTCTGATCATACAGTCAACATCGGTGACCACTGCCTTCCTGGAGGGCAGAGTAGCAGGTTGGCCGACTGTTCGCAGGTGCTCAGGCCCAGTCCTTCCCCCCAGTGCCTGGGTTCCTGGAACCCATACGCAGAGAGCAGATTACCTTTGTAATCTCTTATTTCATTTCACTTTCGTCTCTCTTCCCTGAAATGGAGGAGCAGGGATCAGAACGCTGGTCTTTACCGAGTGTCTGGAAACAATGAGTAGTTAGTGAGATAAATGAAATATTGCAACTTAGAGCAGCAGTCCCCAACCTTTTTGGCACCAGGGACTGGTTTCATGGAAGACAGTTTTTCCATGGACCAGTGGCGGGGGGGAGAATGGTTTTAGGATGATTCAAGCACATTACATTTATTGTGCAGTCAAACCTCTCTGCTAATGGTAATCTGTATTTGCAGCTGTTCCCCAGCACTAGCATCACTACCTCAACTCCACCTCAGATCATCAGGCATTAGATTCTCATGAGGAGTGTATAATCTAGATCCTTATGCACAGTTTATGGTAGGGTTTGTTCTCCTATGAGAATCTATGCCACTGATCTGATAGGAGGTGGAGCTTCTGTGGGGATGCGAGCGATGGGGAGCAGCTGTAAATACAAATGAAGCTTCACTCATTCACCCACTGCTCACCTCCTGCTGTGTGGCTTGGTTCCTAAGAGGCCATGGACTGTTACAAAGCTATACCCAACAGAATGAATAGATCCCCAAATATTTTGATTCTACTTAATTCACTATTAATTGAGCACATAAACTGTGCTCATGCACGGTCAACAAGGAAAGGGACAAAAAGCCAAAGTCCCTGCTGTCAATATATAAACCCAAAGAGACATACAAACAGGAACATTATAGTAAAAATGCTGAAAGCCAAAGACAAGGAGAAAAATCTCAAAAACAGACAAGAAAAATGACTCATCATTTACAATAAAATTAACAGCTGATTTTTCATCAGAAATAGTGGAGGCAGAAGGCAATGGGACAACATATTCAAAGTGCTCAAAAGAAAAAAAAAACTGTCATCCAAGAATCCTATCTTCAGGAAAGCTATCACTTAAAAATGAAGAAAAAGTAAAGACATTCCAAGATAAACAAAAACTAAGAGAATTTGCTGCTGGCAGACCTATTTTACAAAAAATACTAAAGGAAATTCTTCAGGCTGAAAGCAAGTTAAAAAACAAAAAAGGAAGACAAGGCACTGGAACAGGTAATCATGCAATTATAAAAGACAGTATAAGTGTATATTTCTTTTCTTCTTTTAATTGATTTAAAAAGCAATCGTATAAAACAAAATGTATATGATGTATTGTCAAGCCTGTAACATATAGAAATGTAACATATTTGCCAATAACAGCATAAAGGAAGTGGTTGGGAGCAAGGCTGTATTAGGCTAAAGAAATGACCCCAGAGGGCAACTCAAATCCATAAGAAAAAAAAAGAGAGACCAGAAAAGATAATAAGAAGGTTACTATATCAAAAACTATAAATACTTGCTCTCTTTTCTTCTCTCAATTTCCTTAAGAGATATAAAAACATGTACAGTAATAACTATAACAAAATATTATTGCATTTTTAGCACTTATATGTGTAATGTCCATAACAATAAGGCCACAGATAGGAGGAAAGGGACTAAAGCTGTATAGGAGTAAGGCTTCCCTATTCTACTTGAATTAAGTTAGTATAAACCTAAATCTGACTTTGATATTAAAATGCATCTGTTAATTCATACAGCAACAACTAACAAGATAATTCAACAATATAATGAAGAAATCTTTAAAGACATTTAATATTGCATTAGAAAAAAATATTCACTTAATGTAAAAGAAAGCAGTACAGGAGGAATGGAGGAACAAAAATATATGAGGCACATAGAAAACAAGAAGTAAAATGACATAAATCCAACTATATTGATAGTGATGTTAAAGGTGAATGCATTCTTCCAATAGAAAGGCAGAGATATTCAGCCTGAATAAAAACATCTAAATATATGCTGTCTATAGGAGACAAACTTCATATTCAATATAGATATACATATATTGAAAATAAAAGTATTAAAAAGATATATTAATCAAACAGCAACCCCAAGAAAGCTGGAATGTCTATACTAAACACAAAAGAGACTTTAAGGCAATGTTTTCAGAGATAAAGAGGGATATTCTATAATGATAAAATGGTCAATCCATCAGACATATATAGCAATTACAAACATATTTGCACCTAATAGCAGAACATATATGCTCCTAATAAAATACGTGAAGCAAAGCTGACAGAACTTAAGGGAGAAATAGACAATTCAACAACAACTTAACTTCACTACGCTACTTACAATAATGGATAGCAACTAAGCAGAAGATCAAGGAAATAGATAGTTGTCTACAGACATCTATAGAATATTCACCCAACAGAGAAGAATATACATTCTTCTCAAGTGCATGGAAAACATTTTCTGGGCTGGGCATGGTGGCTCATGCCCGTAATCCTAGCACTTTGGGAGGCCAAGGCAGGAAGTTTGCTTGAGGTCAGGAGTTTGAAACCAGCCTGAGCAAGAGCAAGACCCCATCTCTACTAAAAATAAAAAAAATTAGCCAGACAACTAAAAATAGAAAAAATTAGCTAGGTGTGGTGGCACATGCCTGTAGTCCCAGCTATTTTAGAGGCTGAGGAAGGAGGATGGCTTGAGCCCAGGAGTTTGAGGTTGCTGTGATGCCATGGCACTCTAGCCCAGGCAACAGAGTGAGACTGTCTCAAAAACAAACAAACAAACAAACAAACAAACAAACAAAAAAACCATTTTCCAAGATAGATTATATGATAGACCAGAAAACAAACCTCAATAAAGATCAGAACAGACCTAAATTAAATAGAGACTAAAAAAAATAAAAAATAAAAATACAAAGTAATCAATGAAATTAAAAGTTGGTTCTTTGAAAAGATAAATAAAGTTGACAAACTGCTAACTAGACTAACCAAGAAAAAACCCAAATAAACAAAATCAGAAATAAAAAAGGATAACTGTATGCTGAGAAACTGGATAACCTACAGAAAATGGATAAATTTCTGGAAACATACAACCTACTGAGATTGAATCAGGAAGAAACAGAAAAATTGAGCAGACCAATAATGAGTAGCAAGACTACCTTTTGACAATTTGATTATAATGTTCATTGGTATGAGTCTCATATATCTCGGTATGAGCCTCTTCAGGTTCATCCTAGTTGGAGTCTATAGTCCTTCAATTTGTTTTTTATTTTCTTCCTAACATTTGGCAAGTTTTCAGCCATATTTCTTCTAAGAAGCTCTTTTCCCAGATTCCCTCCCTTCTCCTTCTGGGACCCCCATAATGCATATTTCAGTTTGCTTAATAGTATTCCTTAAGTGCCATTGGCTTTCTTTACTTTTCTTTGTTAGCTTTTCTTTTTGTCCTTCTTCCTCAATAATTTCAAATGACCTGTGTTTGAGTTTGCTGATTTTTCTGTTTGATCACATCTGTCCTTGACTCCTCTAGTGTATTCTCCAATTCAGTGATTGTGTTCTTCATCTCCATAATTTCTGTTTGTTTTTTATATAGTTTCTAATCTCCCTGTTGATATTAGGATTGTGTTCATGCATAGTTTTCGTGATTTTGTTTAGTTGTCTATCTGTTTTCTCTTCTAGTACATTGAACTTCCTTAAGATGGTTATTTTAAATTGCTTATCAGGTAGTTCATAAATCTCCTCTTTAGGGTCAGTTTCTGGAAATGTATTTTAGCCCTTTGTTTGGGCTCTGTTCCTTTTTTCTTCATGTGCTTTGGGTTTTTTTTGTTTGTTTGTTTTGTTTTGTTTTAATGTTTGTATTTGAAAAGACAGCCAGCTCTCCCTGTCTTTTCAGACTGGCTTCAGACAGGGGAAGACTTTCACCAGTCAACCTGGTTATAGATTCTGGGGGCCTCTCAAACTTTTATGGGGATGCATTTTCTCTGGGCATGTGTATATAATTTCCCAATTAGAAAGGTTTGCTGGTTTCTTTCTTAGGAGCTTGCAGTCTCTAACCCCCTTTGGAGTCTCCCTTCAGTACCGTAAGCCCTCTAGTGTTGCTACAAGTTGCTGAGAAACTTGTTGTCAGGCACTTCCAAGCATCCAAAGTATGGCAAAGTTCCCAGTCAGCTGTGGAAGTTGGCCTTTTCCTCCTGTTTGTGAACTCTGCCAGCTTGAAGAAGGAGCTGACGTGTTAAATAAAGTGAATTTTTCTTTACTGGTTTCAATGTGGATGTTCTTGGCTTTCCACTTGCCTGGGCTATTATGACTTCACAACTAGTTTCTTGAGTTCCCATAAAAGCTTTTTGGACCACATATTGTTGTTAAGTCAGTGTTCCTGTAGGACAATGAGGTCTGGAGCTACCTACACTACCATCTTGTTGGCATCACTTCCCCCTTAACAATTTTTTTATGTCATCTTTTTGGTTTTATGGGTAGGAAGTTGTTTTAAAATTGGGGACAAGAATCGTCACTTTCTTTTAAATTTTCTTCATGTTTTCCTCTGTCTTTTATCTTCACTCTCCAACTCTGTGAGGAAACTTGGTCTCAGTCATGGGTGAGAACCTTCTACTTCATGAGCCATTGGAGTCTCCAGAACCATCTACAGTCCCTAAACCTGGTGTAGAAAACCATCTTTAGGATATTTTTAGATGTCTTTATAATTTGGGATATCTTTAGACGTCTTTACGGGTAGCCCTGGCCTGTCCTTTGTCCATGCTATGTACATGGAAAGATGAGGGATGTTGAAAATGGTTAATGGAGATAGCAGCACTTTTTAAAACACCATAGAGGTGTTTTTTCCTCAGTGGAGGTGAGGAAAGTATATTCTTTCTTCTGTGGTAAACTGATGGCAGCTGATAATTATAAGTATTGATCTCTAACAACAATCCCCTTTATAGCTGGTGAGCAAACTACCAATTCCAGACCTTCCAAATTTCTGATGAATTCTTATTGGCTAAGTATCAAACCATTTGTGGTTTCCTCTGTAGAATGTGCTGGAGCATGCCACCTGTTCAACCAGATTTCCAAAACTATTGTTATATTATTTTAACACACAAGATAGCTCTTGTCAGGGTATCTGATTAAATCCAGAATTTTCTGCTGGGAATATAGTCCTTTCTTGAACTTAAGGTGCACACGGCACTTAGACCTTGGATAGTTTTTATCACTCATGTCTCCCATGGGGGCTGCATCCTATTCCCTCTGCAAAACTGGGGGCTGTTTCCTCAATCTTGCTTTCACCTGGTTGTGGTCCCCACCTCCTACCTCAGCATTCAATCCTGCTGATGCACCAGCACACAATGATATCAGCTCTTTCTGTATTTTGACCCTGTGAAAATTGTTGAAAGTTAAATGTTATTCCAGCCTAGATGTTCTTTATTTTTGTCCATATCATACACTCCAAGAAGTCTCCTGTGAATGTCCACCAAATTTTTCATTTTCCATGCTTGTATAATTGCTTACGCACTGCTCTATTCAAGCCATTGCTCATTGTATCAAAGCGGTAGATTTATGTGCCTGTCTCCTCCACAAGATGAAAGAACCTTGGGTACATGAATGGGTCTTTTTAGTCTTTTAACCAACAAAATCTAGCACAGGGACTGTGATAGTTAGAAGGAGATGTCTAATGAGTTTTTCTTAAATTGAACACAACCCTAAGGCTTGAACCTCAAAGTGGCACCATTTCATGTAGCATCTAGAATCTCCTAAAACACTTGCAATATACCATTGGTCACCAGGAGGAGTGCTTAAATTCCATTCCTGGATGCAATACTCAAAGTGACTAAAATGAAATGACTATTTCACTGGGTTTACGTGACTTCAAAACAACAGATCAGCTCTTCCATTTCTGATTGAAGAGGGTTGTGCATTATTACAGCATGTGTATATAATGCCTATCTCCTCATATTTTACACCCGAGAAGTAGGAGATCGATAATTGAAGCAACATAGGCTGGTGAAATTGAGACAGAAGATGAATAGAGACCATGTAAAGGGCTATCAACTGTGGGCAGAGGGAATAAAGAGGAAAGATACGGTCATGTTGGTGTTGAATGGAATTTATCTGTACATTATCCATTTAACATGAACCACAAGTACAGGAGCCATAAATGCTACCTGGACCTCTAGTTCATGTTAAATGGGTAATTTAAATAAGGCACAGTGCTGAGTGTTTTCTATGCATACTATTATTTAATCCCTATGACTTTCATGTAAGGAAAGTGTCTCCATGTACTTAGTCTCCAGGTACTGAGACGTAGAACTATGAAATGGCTCTCCCATCCTCACATTGTCCATGGAACCCATCACTGGAAAGTTAGAGCCAGACCTCAAATCCTTGATTTCATGGATTGGCCTCTATCCCTCTTCCTCACTGATCTTGGGAAGGCACAGAACACCCACTTAGTGGTATCCTATAGATAGACAAATTCTATGCTGGATTTGGAAAGCGGGACTAGCTTTCTACTTTAAGTGATACTGAAACATCTTTCCATACTGTTGCTGTAGCTTTCTTCCCTGTAAATATCTTCCCATTTGTCACTACCACCAAATCTAGGAAGCTTAGGTCTTCTCAATACAGAAACAAATGTTACAAGGAGATTCGGAGGGAGTTATACTAGCTATAAAAAAAAAAACCCAAGGCCGGGCGCGGTGGCTCACGCCTGTAATCCTAGCACTCTGGGAGGCTGAGGGGGGCAGATTGCTCAAGGTCAGGAGTTCGAAACCAGCCTGAGCAAGAGCGAGACCCCATCTCTACTATAAATAGAAAGAAATTAATTGGCCAACTAATATATAGAGAAAAAATCAGCCGAGCTTGGTGGCGCATGCCTGTAGTCCCAGCTACTTGGGAGGCTGAGGCAGGAGGATCGCTTGAGTCCAGGAGTTTGAGGTTGCTGTGAGCTAGGCTGACGCCACGGCACTCACTCTAGCCTGGGCAACAAAGCGAGACTCTGTCTCAAAAAAAAAAAAAAAGCAAAAACCAAACCAAAACAAAACAAAACCTCAAACTGCAGTGGGGGGCCGCAGATCTAAAAGGTAGAGTTAGAGAGAAGAAGAGATTATCGATTCGTGGCATCGTTCCAGGAAAATGACCAGCCTGAGTGTCTCCCTTCCTTGGGCCTGTGTCTCTCTAAAGAGGAAGATAGCTCCCACCGGGGCCTTCAATCACACCATCAGCTCCTTCATCTTCCTAAATCATCTAAATTTAAACTATTACTCCCCTACTCGGACCTGTCCCTGATCCTCTGAGCCGCGGAAGTTCTCCCCATTTAACACAGAAAATTCCTCCATTGGTCCGACCTCCCAGAGCGCTCCACCCACCCTCTCTGCACCTCTCCGCTCCCATCCAGGCTTGTAGCTCACCGTACGTTCTGAAGGGACACCTGTCTCTCCCTGTGATTGAGTTAGTAGGAGGAAAAGCCCACTATAATGTGCATGCCCTTGTGTGTGCAAGAGGGAGGCGGGTTCTTCCTTAGCTGCCCTGCGCTCCCCTGCAGGCTGCAGCCTCTTCTTTTTCCAAGCCCCTTCCTAGAAGGAGAAGCCAGGAAGTGTTTGCCAATATCCGTGCTGTCTTTAAAGGAATCATACCGACCTTTGCACTCGTCTCCCAACCCCTTGTCACCACACGCACACACACACTTGGAGCCCTCTGGCTTCTTTGGCCTCCCAGAGTGCTAGGATTATAGATGTGAGCCACCGTGCCTGGCCGAGGGTAGGTAATATTTTAATGCTATATATATATATATATATACACAGAGTCTTGCTTTGTTGCCCAGCTAGAGTGCCGTGGTGTCACCTCGAACTCCTGGGCTCAAGCAATCCTGCTGCCTCAGCCTCCCAAGTAGCTGGGACTACAGGCATGCGCCACCATGCCCGGCTAATTTTTTCTCTCTATATTAGTTGGCCAATTAATTTCTTTCTATTTGTAGTAGAGATGGGGTCTCGCTCTTGCTCAGGCTGGGTTTGAACTCCTGACCTTGAGCAATCCACCCACCTCGGCCTCCCAGAGTGCTAGGATTACAGGCGTGAGCCACCGCACCCGGCCAATATTTTTAAAAACCAAAATTAATACCCAAATCCATGATGATTAAAAATCAAAATTTTAATCAAGATGGGATCCACCCTGCTTTGCGCGCCTCGCCTCATGGGCCCTACATGCCCGAATGAGGTTAGAGTGAGCCCGGGCCCAGAGGAGCCTGGCTGTGGCCAGCAGGGTCCAGCATGGGGAGGAGGACTGGCCTGGGAACAAGGACTCTGAGCATGACTTCGAGTCAGAACCCAAGAGTCTGAGGACCTCAGAGAGGGTCTCATGGGCAGGTGGTGAGATGAGGCGAGGGACAGCGCCTTCCAGAGGGAGGTGCAAGGCTTGGGGGGCCAAGTGAGGAAGAAAGTCCCTCCCGAATCCTTCCCTGCCTGTCTGGGTCTGCCCCCAACAAGCACCCTGACATGGGAGGCCTTGGAAAGCCTCTGTTTTTATGGGAGAAAAGAAAGGAACTTTAGTGCTTTGCAGTTAGTTTATTGAAATGAAAGTGTATCTGAGGTTTCAACAATTGTCTTGCAGTTTCCACTTAAAAGAGCAAAAGAAGAAAGAAAATTGTGGTTTCTAGCAATCGGAAGTCGGGTTCTGACCATAGTCTGTCTGCAGTGTCTGAGCCAAAGGTCTTGTGGAAAGTTAAAAGGGTTTGCACCAAGGGCTGTCGTAAATTATTTGCTGGAAAACAAAAACAGACACGTCACTTAGATTTTCAATTCTCTCTTGCAAAGTCGAATATTGAAATCCAGAAAGATCTTTCTTGTTGTTTGAAAACATTTGTCCGCAAACATCTAACTCCCAAGAAAATTAGCACTGGACACAAAATCAGAAGTATCTTCTTAATAACTAAGAGGTGCTGATATTTCTGGATACTTTCCCTATCGGGGACTCCTTTAATAATGTTTTCCTCCAAGATCTCCGTTCTTTGAAATAATTTATCCAATAAATATGCTGCATATACTATTTGTTGAAGACCTGCCAATTTGAACTGTTTCTAATACCACTTTTTCAACACAAAATTGTTAAAATCTCAGCTCACATATAATGTGATGGTTTTGAGTTCTTGCATGGTCTTAAAAGTTAGAAATATTTTAACAGACTGAGATTCTCCACCATTACCTTTGAGTACTACAAATTCTTGGAGCTCTAGACTAAAAACGATTGACATAATTTTGGTTTAAAACAAAAAATGCAGGCCGGCGCAGTGGCTCACGCCTGTAATCCTAGCACTCTGGGAGGCCGAGGTGGGCGGATTGCTCGAGGTCAGGAGTTCGAAACCAGCCTGAGCAAGATCGAGACCCTGTCTCTACTATAAATAGAAAGAAATTAATTGGCCAACTAATATATATAGAAAAAATTAGCCAGGCATGGTGGCGCATGCCTATAGTCCCAGCTACTTGGGAGGCTAAGGCAGAAGGATCGCTTGATTGAGCCCAGGAGTTTGAGGTTGCTGTGAGCTAGGCTGACTCCATAGCACTCACTCTAGCCTGGGCAACAAAGCGAGATTCTGTCTCAAAAAAAAAAAAAAAAATGCTTCTATAATCCTAAATTGCAGATGATGTTCCCTTTTATCCTCAAAATTTGAGGTACATTTCTAAATTTTCTCCTATGGATTGTTTCAAATGAAATATTGGGATATTAAATAAATGCTAACCCCCCCAAACAACATGTATACATAACTAGACAGAGATACTCCTCGTTATAACAATTGACATTTCTTTCAAATAATTCTTTCATCTATGCTAGTTTCCTACCTGTAAGCTACACTTTCCATTTCACAAGTTACTTAATTAAATGGTGTATGATTTCCAATCAACTATGCTAACAAATCTTGGTTGCTCAGACATTCATTTTAAATTCTTTATATTAGAATATGTATAATATGCACGAATGGTATTTTCTGGACTCTATAAAAATTTTAAGACCATTTTTCTAATTTTTTATAAAGGGTTGGGTTAAGTTTCTTTGTTGGTGTCTCCTACAAGTGAGTGGCTCCTTGAGATTTAGATTTTTTTCTCTTGATAGAAAATGTGTTTATATCTGTCCCTGTGTGTGTTCATGTGTGCGTGCATGTCTGTGTGTGTACGTGTGTCTATGTGAGTGTCTATTTGTGTATGTCCTGTGGAGTTGAGGGGCAGCTCAGCCATTTCTGGAGGTTTCTTTTCTCTCTTTTGCCTTTTCCATTTATCATTCACTGAAGATTCTCAAAGTGAAGTGGTGAAGCAGCCTAGAGACACATTTAAGTTTAGTGATATTTTAAAAAAGCTTGTTCACCAGTCGCTTGGTACCGCTGGTGCCAAGTTTAGAGCCTACTTGTTCCCGGTCAGTTAAAAGGCACATGAGGAAAGACCAAAGTTACCATCATCTCTCCAAAATTTTTCAGCGTTTCATCTGACTGGTCGAGAAAACACTGTTTATATTCCCCAATGGCCTCTGAGCTCCTTTGATTCTTCATGTACTTTTCCAGGTCCTTTTGGAGGCCAGACACAGGCACGGCTGGATCTACTGTCTTTCTAATTATTTCCTCTAGTAGTTGGCAACCAGAACCTGAGAACAGAGCGTAACAACATGGGCTCGTCACCCCATGTGTGCACCCATTTTAGAACCCACCTATACCAGTCTTCTGCGTACATCCCAGCAGAGACTGAAATTCAGAAAGATTATGGCCCGTGGTCTAGAGTTCTCAACTCCAGGAGAGTAAACGTAGGCTCTGGGGTTCCCTTTAAGTCCTGTGTATTCTTCTACTACCTCCCAATCCCTGAGAAGGTGAACCCTATGACTCCTTGGTTAAGGGACACTCAGGAATGGAGACGCTCTGACTTGCTGCAACATATTAAACATTATCTGGTCTTGCTTGGTTTAAAGTCATGCAATGATTCCCTATGATCGTTCAGAACATCAGGTGGGATTTCCACGCATCATGGAGGTATTGGGTCTAGAATATCGTCCATTGGCTTGACTTGACTCTCAATGCCGTCTGCAACAACACAGAACATAAAACAGAACTTGTCTGTGGAGTGATCTGCCGTGGCCGCCCCTGCGCTGGAGGGGAAGGGGCTCAGGCCTTGAGTTCCCGGGAGCTGGCTGGAATCTCGGCCGCGCGATTTCTGTGCACTTGACTGCGAGTGTACCGCCTGCTTCCCCGCCCGCACCCATTCTGGGAAGAAAAGAGGCGGGAGTGTAAACGGGCTTAGTCAGTTGCACAGAGCGCACCTCCTGCGTGCTGTGCAAGTGCTGCCCACGTTTCCACTCCCAGGGCTTTTGCCTGCCCCCGTCTTCATCGCTTGCGGGAGACCCCGGAAGCCATGTGTTCTCCTCCCCAGTCTGCTTGGAGCAGGAAGGACCTGGGAGCTGAGGGCATCCCAGAAGGGCTCGGATCAACCCTGCAAACACAGAGTGAGACCCCCGGGGGGAGAGACGCTGGGTCCCACGCTGCAGCCTGAGCCTTCTCTCTGGGAGGTTTCCCTTTCCCTCCCCCGTTTCAGGAGACTCGTGACCGGTCCATGGTTTTTGGATGCAGATGTCATGGGGCCTTCAGTTATACCTTTCCCTTCCCCACTGAACAGCTAATTCCAATATTTGATCCTGAGACTCGTGTTGGTTTTCAGGGTCCCTGTGACCCACGTGGGACACCCTGAATGCAATGAGACTCTACTTGCATTCCTGAGTGGGGCAAAGTCCGTGACGGCATTACCTGTTCGGTTGTCTGCAATTAATCGTCAAGCTAAGGTTTATTGCACGTAGACCCTTTGTCCTGGGGCTGCCCTGTGCCGGGGCTTGGGGACCCAGAGTTCTTCCAGAGGGAACAGTCAACGCCCCCAGCCCACAGGCTGTCCCTGCACGGGGCTCACCTGCGGAGCAGTAGATGGGGAGGGCTACCAGCAGGAGGACTGTCAGGAGCTTCATGGTGGGGCCGCTGTTGTCGGCTGTCCAGTCGTGTGTGGCAGGGAGCGAGGAAGTCACTGTGGAGCTGGGCTCCCAGAACTGCTCTATTTATTCCCCAGGCAGGCACCCCATCCCTCCCAGGAATGAGGGAATGAGTCAGAGATTCGGCCTGGCACGGCACCAGGAAACAATCATGTGCACCCAGGGGAACCCAGCCAGCCAGTGTGTAGAAACCAAGAAGGCAGGGATTTTTGGATCCATGACAATTTGGGGACTGCAGTAATGACACATGGCTTTAGGTAAAATGGATGTGAAAGTGTTTTCCAAACTCTAAAGCAAATCCAACAGTGTGAGCCTGTGCTGTCATCACTGTTATTATTATTGTGGTCTCCGTCTGTTCCTCCTTACCTTCTTCTACTCTTGTTCCTCCTGCTCCTCTTCATCATCGTCCTCCTCTTCTACTTATTGTTCAAGGTGCAGAGAGCTTCCTAACCTTCCCATCCGTCCGTTTTCTGTGAGTCCCCAGCTGGGCTGGGTGCAATACCGCAATTGTCCTCTGGGAGGCAGACCTTCCTCACCCATAGACATTCATTCCTTTTTCAGGAAAGGTGTTTCAAGTTCTGGAGAAAACTAATTAAGATCTAACCTCTAATGAAAGGTGGGGATTTTGTTTGTTTGTTTGTTTTCTCTTTCGTTTCTTTCTTCATCAGAATTACCTCACTAATTTAATTCCACTTTATAAGTTCACTCCATTATGAATACATGAGATAATTTTTGTTTAGTTCTTTGTTGCCTTTTTCGGGTTTTCCTTGCAGGGATTCACAGGACGCTGTGAATTGGTAGAGTAACTGCTTGCGCGGGGCAGGCAGTGCTGGACGGTGAATGGTCGTGGCATTTGGGCTCGTGTGGATGTGGGTTTGGATCCTGGGGACAGCACAGAGTCCTGACACGTCTTTGGGCGAGTTACACTGCTGGGCTCTCTGACTTTTCTTTCCCTCTTTTGCGAAGTGGGTATAAATGACACCATGCTGAATTTTTGTAAGGATGACAGACATTGTACAAAAGCTTCTGTCACAAGGTCTAATATGGGATAACCATGAATAAATGGCAGTTGGGATCCTTGCACCCAGTCTCCGTTGAACATGTAACTACTCAGCTTCTCCTATGAGCTGGGCCCTGAGCTCCTGGCTGCAGATTCAGTTGTAGGAATGAGTTAGACCAGGTGATTGCTCTTGTGGACTTTGCCTTCTAACGAGGAAGGCAACAAACAAACCTACAAATAAATCAGAGATATCAGAAAGTGGTAATTGCTGCAAAGAATGCAAAACCTGCGCACAAGCAGAACGCTGTCAAGACTGACTGCCGGGCATCCTGCAAACATCCAAGACAGCCTGTGGGACGAGGCGGGATGAGCGGACGGCCATATCCAGGGACAGATCTGGGATGAGAGTTCAGGGCAGAGGGAACAGCAAGTGCAGAGGCCCGAGGGCAGGTGGCACTTGGCAAGGTAAGAGAAGGCAGTTATGATATGCCTTTGGGGATAGGGGAGGGACAGGGCAACCTTACATGACAGAAAGCCCATCCCAGTTTAATCAGGGACAAGGGGAAGGTAACATGAACAAGAAAAACAAAGTTGGCACAGGTTTATAAAAAAGAACAGATGAGCGAGCCAGAGAGAAGAGTCTGTTCCTAATCTGCGACTGCGTTATTTGCTGTCTGGATTACTCGGGACGTTATCTTTCCATGACTGAGCTGGAGCCGCAGTTGCCAAGAACATACCTGACCCAGGAGAAGGACAGGAAGCAGAGGCGGCGTGTATGGCATGTACCGAGATGTGCACTTCTATGCAGTTGGCCACGGCCGGCCTCCTTCATTCCAAATGGAACAGAAGGGCAGTGATAGTGAACAGGAGACTGTCTCCTTGGCCAGGACTTGTTGGGGGCTCTGTCTGGTGCCCCCGTCCTTATGGACTTGCCCTGTCACCTACTAGCCAGAGGCCCCTTTCTTTTTCATCTAAAGAATACCCTACCTTAGGCACAGGGTGCCCACTCTGCAGAAGTTCTGTTTTCTTTAATCTCCGTGTTTATCAGACACCTGATCATCCTCTGATGAATCAATTAATGGTCACTTGGCCCAGAATATACTCCTTTGCAAACCCCTTTACAGGGAGAATAAAAGCAAAAGTTCAGAGTACTGTATTGCTGGTGTGACTTTTTCTCTTCAAAAGGGGATTTTATCTCAGGTCCTGATTGCGGTTCAGAAACTGGAGAAGTCTGGTGTGCTTCAGTGTCCCACGCTGGTGTGACTGGTACTTACTGCTGCCCTGCTGTGGTGTGACTGGTACTTACTGATGCCCTGCTGTGACAAGGGGGTGCAAAGGCCCCTCATTCACAGGTTCTATCCAGAGTGAGCTGGTGTCTCTGCAGAGGAATAAAGTGTGTGGCGAGAAAGAGCGGTATTTGACCTGCCTTCGGGCCCTCGAAGACCTCAGATATGGGCACATTCATATTTTTTGGCATTTGAAAGGCCTTGCCATGCTTAATATTGAGTAGCAACATTTTTAGACAGTCGTATTTCTCAGTGAAGTGAGCATTTGCACGAGAGCCTAGAGAAGAATTTTTTGAAGATTAGTTACTCATTATGGGTTTTTTTTTTTTACTTCTAAGTCACAGCTATGAATCTGCTCCACAGTGTGTGGGGGCAGCATGCCCCACATTTCTTTCTTCTAACCTCATTCTGTTCATCTAAGTTCTGCCCTCACCTAGGAGGCTGGTGGGAAATCAACTTCAGACAGGTCTTTGGAGGTGAACCTCTTCCTCTTTGAGATTATGCCACGTCTAGACAAGGGATGGGGAGCTGCTTCCCCAGGAAAGAAACTTTAGGGAAATTGTCCCCTGGTCTTGGGGACAGCTTGGTTGGCGGTGAGATGTCTGTTGCCAAGTCACTGGGGCCTCTCCTAGACCAGGGGCCTCCCTGACCTTGGCCAGAGGTCCCAGGCCCACGTCTGTGCTGCTCAGTGTTCAGTCCCTGTCCCTCCAGCCCACTACCTCCCAACCAGCACCCCCAACATGTCAGAGGCCTGCAAAGACCAAGCTCCCCTGGGTGTATGTGGTGACAAGGGGTTGGGATTGAGTGAAGGGGACAGTGTGGTTCCTCTGCAGAGACTGCAGGCACTGAGGAACACTTCCTGGGCTCTCCTTTCTGGAGTGGGATGGAAGGAAGGAGAGGCCAGTGGATCCATGGGGAGTCCACGGCACCCAGGACAGAGGCCTTTGTCCCCGATGTGCACAGGAAGACGCACATCACAGCGCTGGGATTACCCCTTAGAGCTCAATTGTCAGAAGAGACCTGTGTGTCCCTTGTACCTCTGAGAGGCCTGAGGAGATGCACCCAGGAAGCTCTGAGCCTGACGGGCAAGAAGTGCCGGGAGAGGGGCAGAGAGGCGGGCGGGGCTCTGGGAGGCCAGAGGAGGGAGAGAGAACTTCCCTTAAATGGGAGAGACTTCCTCTGGCTCTCAGGATCAGGGAGGGGAGAACAGGTAGGTTACCTTTGGATGAATTCAGAAGGTGAGGAGGTGTGGCTGTGCCCAGAGGACTCAGAAATGTGAAAGGCCAGGAAGGGAGAAAATCCCGTATTTTATGGGGTGGTCCCACCCCCAGCTGGACGTTCCCAGGGTTCCGGGGAAGGATGGGGAAGGGAGGCCCGGGCAGCTGCAGCCGGGCTGAGAGCTGGCCTTGCAGGTCTGCTGCAGTCATGTCTCTGCAAGTTCCACAGCCCCTTCCCTCCCCGAGCCCGATGGCAGGTGGTGGTGAGTGAGGACCCGGTCAGACCATCTGTGCTCACGTCTCGGCTTCCCGGTCTCTGGCTGTGCAGCACCAGGCAGGAGACCCCACTCTCTGTGTCCCTTTTACAGTGGGAACAACCCCAGAATTGCTGTGAGTCCTAAATGAGTTAAAAGGAATCAAGTCCTAAGAATGATGCATGGCACAGGGGAGGTGCTGTGTAAATGTCAGCTGCTTGTCATCATTTCCACATAATTAACAAGTGTGTTTATGATAAACCTCCAAGGATTACTAAGAACTGTCAGAGACCGCTGAAAACTCAGCATGCACTTGACATCCTCTAAAATTCAGAGTAGCCATATTGGATTCCAGCTAAACTTTCATTTTTACAAATAAAACACTGTATTTTGATCACGTTTACTTGATTTTTTCTGAGTTTGTCTTTTTTCAGAGAGTTTTTTCAATATAATTAAAAAATAGCTTCTCTCCCAAGCACATTATGCATTCTGTTGCCATATTAATCTTCCCAGAACCCTGCTCTAATTTATTTTAAACTTCTAAAATTGTTTCTTTTTAATATTTTTACCCAACTTTATTAATAATAACTGACCTATTAAAATTGTATGTATTTATGGTGTACAAGACATATTTTGATATATATATGTGTTGTGAAAGAATTCATTCAAGCTAATTAACAAATCATTCACCTCACATAACTTGTGTTTATGATAAGAACACTTATGATCTAATTTCTTGGCAATTGTCATGAGAATGTTCAATAAAACATGAATGAAAAACAATTGTATACCAATTACAAAATTCCAGGCACTCTTGTAAGCCTCTTTCAATCTTCACAACCACAATCCTTTGTGCAGGGTGACTATAATATTCATGGAGATAAGTGGGATACATGCCAGGGTGAAAGGGACACTAAGTGGATGGGACGAAAGGACAACAGTGTAACCCAGGACTGTCCTGAGCGCAGTGTGGTGTGTGGTCACCACCCTGGGGGTGGGCAGATCATTTCACTGCAGGTGCAGGACTTGATGTTACTGGTGGTTGAAGTGAACCCCTTCCCTTGGTTCTTGTATCCTCACGATTGAAAAAGGAAAGCGACAGATACGAAAGTTCAAGTCAGCGAGCAGAGGAGTTTATTAAGTAAGCAACAGTACACTCCTAAGAGGGTAGGAGCGGGCACATGGTCAAAGGAACAGTGGGGCTGGGGGCTCTGTGCCACCCCTTTTCCTCTCCTTTGTGACGCTGCCTCGTCCCCTTTTGTCCTGACCAGTGGGGATACCCTCCCCTCCTGCCATCGAGCAGGGGAGTTTTTCACCTTACATGGTTAGGCGCAGATGTGTCCTGGCCCCCAAAGCCCACTGGTGGAGGGGCACACTGCAATGTGGTGTAATGTGCCACTTGTGGTCACCCTCATCTTGTTATTCTTACAGTTTGTTCACACTGCTCATTCCATACTTCCTCTGTCCATGTCTTGCTTTCTACCTTGGCTGACAATGGGATGAGAGATGAAACAGAACTCCCTGGGACAGAGCCAGTGAGTGGCCAAACAGGGCATGAAGCCGGTGCTCTGGCCCCAGGACAGCCCTCAGCACTGTTTACTGACTCCCACTCCTGCCCCGTGTGGATTTCTGGACAAGCTCCACAATTTTCTGCTTGAGCCCTTTGCTCCTGTGGATGCCCCTCCTCCACTGCCCCTGCCTCAGTTGCTCTAGGAGGAAACACTTCATTTATTCCCAAAACCAATCAAAGACCCATGCCTTGTCCACCTTTCCTGTTCCCTGAATCTGCACAGATGTTCCTGTTTATAGGACTCCATAGGTCCCATGAGCAGCTGTCCTGCCATTTCTAGGATGCTGAGAGCTGGCACTCCCTCTCTGTCTGTGCCTCCCCCACCCCCACCCCCCACAGCAAGGCCTGTCTTGGTATGGCACCATCATGCAGTAGGTGCTAAATATATAAATTTGAATTTAATTTTCTGGAGCAAACTTTGCTGTTTTATGAGTTCACTGACTATATTCCATGTTTTGCGGAATTCTACACCTATTTAGAAAGAGAAGTGCATCTCGATTTGAATCTTTAGGAAAGGCAGGGACCAGAGCCAACACTAGACCAGACATAAGGGACACCTGGGCACTAACATGAACCTTGTACTTTCCTACAAGAGGACTTTGGGGTTGGGGTGGGAGGAAGTAGGTGCTGGGAGGAGGCTGGGTGGGGCCCCTGACAACCAGGGCCTGAGTCCCCTCAGTCCCCTTTCTCCCAAAAGTGACCATTACCTGGATGCCGTCTAACCCAGATGCACTTAATGAGTTGGGAACAGGAGCTGGATTTGGAAACAGAGCCAGGGCTAGGTGTCAGCCCTGGCTAATCCTTCTTGGCTCCTTTACCAAAACCCTGAACTTTACTCAACTTGACATTTACCAATAATGTGTGGTTAAAAGTTTAATGCTGTACACAACGTGACAGTTGATTTGGTTCATCAAATATCTACACAAAATTTTCTCTATTAAGTTAGCAACTTGCCAGTTTTTTTCAATGCCGCCAGTTTGCCACCAACTATAGTGATCCACAGGGACATTACAAAAGTTAAGCGGGAGAACTGCTATAAAACCTCACTGCTAGAGAGTGATTCTCATCAGGGGCACATGCACTCCTCACTTCCACCCAGCCCTGGGGTCAGTAGTCTGGAGAGTTTTTGGTTGTCACAGCTGGACGGCAGTGGGAGTCCTACTGCCATCAAGGGGGCAGAGGTCAGGGCAGCTGCTGGCCATCCTACAATGCGCAGGGCAGACCCCACAGTAAAGGATTATTCATCCTTGATGCCAATACTAATGAGGTTGAGAAACTCGTGCTGGAGAAATATCTAAAAGTACTTGCTCTCGTGATATATCATTAGGAGTTTGAGTGAGTCTCACACTCAGTGAACAGCGAGTGGAGCCCCTGGCATGGCAAGATGCCAGCAGGAATGTGGGCATCTTTGTTCTCCAGGAGGCTGGATTCAGCCTCACATCCATGCCTTTGCCCAGCCTGGCTCCCCTCCTCGTGGAAGTAAGGTCAGTCTTGCTTCCTCCTGCCTGTCATCCTCATCTTCCTGGTCCTTCATGGTCCACCTCAGCCATTACTGCTTCTGCAAAGCCTTTCTTTGTTTTTCTTTGAATTTCTAGAGGCCTTTAATTTGTATAATAAGATCCCAACTTGGTGATGCACATTGTATCTTTCTTCAGTTCTACATTTTTGTCTTCTCATGCAACTTGATAATTAATTCCTTAAGGAAATCCATTAATGTTTTCAACAAAATATGTCCAGCTCCTCCATGGTCTGCTGTGGTGGATTCTGAATGAACCTGAGATCATTTGCAGCCTCTTAACGTCTTTCTGCCACATTACTCCCCTCTGAACACTTTTTTGCCTGTTTTCTTCTATCTTCTCTTTGCTTTTGATTTCTGTCTTCCAACAGCCTCTATTTTTCATAATTTTAATTTTTTTTTTTTTTTGAGACAGAGTCTTACTTTGTTGCCCAGGCTAGAGTGAGTGCCGTGGCGTCACCCTAGCTCACAGCAACCTCAATCTCCTGGGCTCAAGCGATTCTGCTGCCTCAGCCTCAGCAGGCATGTGCCACCATGCCCAGCTAATTTTTTCTATATATATTAGTTGGCCAATTAATTTCTTTCTGTTTATAGTAGAGATGGAGTCTCGCTCTTGCTCAGGCTGGTTTCGAACTCCTGACCTCGAGCAATCCGCCCGCCTCAGCCTCCCAGAGTGCTAGCATTACAGGCGTGAGCCACCGCGCCTGGCCCCATAATTTTAATTTTTACAAGCTGATATAGATGCATTGTTTGAAAAGTAAACTAGCACAGAAAACCTTCCAATGAAAAGCCCTTCTTCCTCACCCCTTCCCCTCCAGGCCCTGCAGCCCTGTCCTCACCTTCAACTTCTTTCTCTGCTTCTTCTAGCATTTACATGTTCTAAAGAATTTTTCGTTTTGTTTTTGTTTTTTGAGACAGGGTCTCACTCTGTTACCCAGGCTGGAGTAACGTGGCATCAGTCTAGCTCACAGCAACCTTGAATGCCTGGGCTTACTCAATCCTCCTGCCTCAGCCTCCCAAGTAGCTGGGACTCCAGGGCCGCCACCACACCTGGCTAATTTTTTCTATTTTTAGTAGAAACAGGGGTCCCACTCTTGCTTTGGCTGATCTCGAACTCCTGAGCTCAAGCAATCTTCCCACCTTGGTCTCCCAGCATGTTAGGATTACAGGCGTGAGCCACTGCCCCCGGCTGAGGAGAGATAGCTTGTGTCTCGAATTCTGGCTTTCTTTGCAGCAAGCGATGGCAGAGTAAATGACAACTGGATGGAGTGTTTCAGACAAGAAGTTAGGATTATAGAAGCCCACTGTTTCTATGGCTTCCCAATTGCCCCGCAAAACGTACATTCTGAGATGTGTAGTTCCTTACGGACACATTAAAGATTCCAAAGAAAGGGAATTGCTCTTGAATGCCATTGAAACGATGCCTTGTGTGAAGGAGGCAGACTGGGCCGTGCGTTGGACTGGGGGCGAACAGGCCACCCCGCAACTTGCTACAGACTTTGCCGCAGTGGAAGGCATCTTCTTTTCCGGTTCAGTTGCATCGATGTTCTGGCTCAAGAAATGGGGACTGATGCCCTACCTCACACTTTCCAATGAGCTTATTAGCAGAGACGAGGGTTTACACTGTGACTTGCCTGCCTGGTGTTCAAACACCTGGTACACAAACCATCCGAGAAGAGAGTAAGAGAATAATTATCAATGCTGATAGGATAGAACAGGAGTTCCTCACTGAGGCCTGGCTGGTGAAACTCAGTGGGATGAAATTGCATGTCAGTGGGGCAGTTTGTGTTGAGTTTGTGGCACACATTTACGCCGGAACTGGGTTTCAGCAAGGTTTGCAGAGCAGAAAATCCATTCGACTTTACGGGGAATATTTCACTGGAAGGAAACACTAACTTCTTTGAGAAAAGAGTAGGTGAATATCAGAAACTGGGAGTGATATCAGTCCAACAAAGAATTCTTTTACCTTGGATGATGATTTCTAAAAGAACTGAAGACTTGATTTTATTGTTTTTTTCCCCCCGTTCTCATAAAAAAAAAAAAATCATCTATAGTGTATTAACCAGCTACACCATGAATTATCCATAATGTTCATTAACAGCATCTTTAAAACTATGTAGCTGCCCCCAAATCAGCCCTCTTTATTAATAATGCTAGTGGTGTCACCTAGAAGGAAAGGATATTTAAGATAAAAGCTATTCATATTCTTTGGAAAGATCTTGTCCGTGTTTGGCTTTTGCAAGCAGGCCAGCCGGCTGTGGCTTCACCGTGGCAGTAACAGCAAGAATCTTGGTCTTATCATGAGGGGTCCACTAGTGAATTGTCCCATTAGGATTAAACATTCACTTATTGCCACAATGCAGTTGGAAGATGTGGCCTCACTACTTCAAAGCAGATTTTAAAGTTTACTTGTTTGTATATAAAACTCGTGCTTTACAAACATAACATTGTACTGTCAAGGTAATAGCCTGATTTATTTGGTTTCTACACCAAATACAAAATATCACTAACAGGAGCCAATTCAAAATTTACCAGGTTACTAAAGTAAGTTAAACCAGTGTAGACTAAGCATGTCATTTTAAAGCTTTATTTTCTTTAATGAATTGAAATACTCTTTTAATCAACTTTACAATCAATCTTGTACATACCTAGATATTAGTCTCTTGGTGGCGCATACAACACAGGTTGTGTTTTTCATCGTGTAGCCTGAGTAGAGTTTTGTGGGATAAGAGATAAAGGGTCATCTTTCAGGACAAGGAAGGATCTTCTAACCTAAATGGTTGGGAATTGAGACACGGTCTGGGCTGACTTGCTAATGACCTGGGTCTTAATATGTGTTAGGGGCAGTGTCATTTTATTTCTCAAATTGTATTTTCCCCAAGTTCTAGTTGATATGAAGAGATCCTTGAAGAGTGTTTAGTTGGGATCTAAGGTAAATGTTGTACATTTTCAATTCATCCTTGAATAGAATGGCTTGCTTAAGATCTTGCTCCTGTTAAGTGGTAAATCCAGGGTTGAAATCAGCTCCCCTAAGTGCTGTTTGTTCTGATTTTGTTTAATTTGTGTGTAAGTAGGTAATGTTGAGAGTTAATTCATTTATATTTACTATATGTCTTTTAAATTAGAAAATATTTTTATTGTATATGTCCTTTTAGATTTTACCTGTAGTTCACAGTTAGAGAAAAAAGACCCAGGAATGTCCTTAAGTTTGTAATTGACTAAACATTGCTCAGTGTGATTCCAACATTTGTCTAAACCTGAGCATCATCTGGTAGATTCTTTTTTTTTTTATTTTTAATTTTTTATTTCAGCATATTATGGGGGTACAGATTTCAAGGTTTCAATAAATGCCCTTTTCCCCCCTCCCCCCACAAGTCTGAGTTTCCAGCATGACCATCCCCCAGATGGTGCACATCTCACTCATTATATATGTATATACCCGCCCCCTCCCCCCTCCCACCTGCCCAATACCCTATTACTGTAGTAGATCTAGGCTGATTCTATCATTCTATTCCTTTCTCCCAAAATGTGAGATTTTGACCTTTTGTTTGCCACTCACAGTCACAAGTTGGCTGCTGCACTTCCAGCTTCATATACCTGTTCTAGGCATTTGAAAATGAAGCGTAAAGGGCCAAAGGGGAATGCCTGCTGAGTCTCCTTATCCTAAAAGACTTTTCCTAAAGCTCCTTTCAGCAATTCCTATTAACATCTTATTGTCTAGATCTCATATGGCGAACTCTAGCGCATGCATATTGCTGTCCTGAATAAAATCGGGGTCCTCTTAGTAAGAACGAAGGAGACTGCATTGAGTAGACCAGTAGCATCATTTGCTACTTTTCACCCTTCCTCCTCAAACATTTAAGATTTGTAGAACTGTTGAATATTGATAGTTATAAAAACCTAAAAGATAACACAGAGCAACATTGCCTTATCTTTTTATACATAAGGGTGCTGAAGACCAGAAATATTAGTAGCATTTTCCACTTAGAGTCAGGGAGAAGAGAAATGGAAAGCTTAATTCTTACATAACTCATAGTGGGTATTGCATTTCTTTTTTTTTTTTTTTTAATTTCAGCATATTATGGGGGTACAGATTTTAAGGTTTCAATAAATGCCCTTTCCCTCCCTCCCCCCACAAGTCTGAGTTTCCAGCATGACCATCCCCCAGATGGTGCACATCTCACTCATTATGTATGTATATACCCGCCCCCCTCCGCCCTTCCCCCTGCCCAATACCCTATTACTGTAGTACCTATGTGTCCACTTAGGTGCTGCTCAGTTAATACCAGTTTGCTGGTGAATATATGTGGTGCTTGTTTTTCCATTCTTGGGATACTTCACTTAGTAGTATGGGTTCCAGCTCTAACCAGGAAAATATAAGATGTGCTATATCACCATTGTTTCTTAGAGCTGAATAGTACTCCATGGTATACATATACCACATTTTATTAATCCATTCTTGGATTGATGGGCACTTGGGCTGTTTCCACAGCCTTGCGATTATGAATTGTGCTGCTATAAACATTCGAGTGC
>VSMD01008692.1:0-25384 GCA_008750895.1 Mirza zaza | reverse complement strand
GACCACTCCCTGTATAATGAGTCAGTAGGTGTCGTGAAAAGGGTGTGCTGGATGCTCTCCCTGTCAGTAGGTGGCGCCTGCTTGGAGGAACAGGCTACGCTGTTGTTTTTGTGTCCTGTTATGGGCTCTTGCTCCTGAAGAGAGAACTCTAGTGCCTCAGGTGGTGGGTGGGGCCCTGGGACTTCCAGGTGTGTCCTTTTCTCCCCTTTAGTGAGGGCTGGTCTAGGAGAGAGTCTGGGCGGAGCTGAGTTGGGTAAGCCTGCCCTCAGGCACCACCAATGTCATTAGCAGGGGTCAAAGTTCTGTTCTCTGCTTCCAGGCAAAGCTGACCGGTAGGTGCTGGAATGGCCCCACTCAGTCAGAGAGTCTGCGTGTGGGGGTGGGGCTGTCTGAGACCCGCAGTCTGGAGCGGGCCTGGCCTCTTTCCACCGTCCCCAACTCCGCGGCTACTCCTGGGCCTCTGTCAGCAGGCCAGACCACAGGCCACCAGGCCTCCCCTGGCTGTGATGCTGGCGGGGAGGTTCCCTGCGCAGGAACGCCACCTGGGCTGGGCGCACGGCCTCCCTTTGGGAGGAGGGTGGCCCTCTAGGACGCTGATCTGCCCCTGAAGGCACACACACCTCAGCAGGCTGTTGACGTATATCCCTTCTGTGCCCCGGGCAATGCGAGGCCTCGGTGCACGGGATGTGGTCTGCAGGTCTGACCTCTGGGTCCCAGAGTTCAAACTTTGTCCCCCCCAGGGAGACGAGTGCCTGTCCCAATTCACCCACAGAGAGCCCAAGCCGGGTCTATGTCTCTCAACCTCAGGCTCTGTCCGGTTCTCCTGGGATCACCGTGCCAGCAGCACCTGGTAGGGCTGGCGGGCAGAGAGCTCACAGTCTGAGTTCCCTTTAGTCAGCTGTTGTAGAGTCCCAAAAGGGAAGGTCCCGTTCCCTGGAGGTGCCTCCGGCTGGTGGCTATATTGTCTCTCTGTCTCTCTGAGCAGCCGCGGGTAGGGTCAGGGGAGGGGAGGAGGAGGCAATATGGCGTCTGAGGCGCGGCTCGGGTCTGTGCACATGGAGGTGCCCCAAGGGAGTTGGGAGCCTGGTGCCGCGTCCGCTACTGGCTTACCGCTCACTGGCGGTGGTTGTCGCAGGTCCCTCTGCTTGCTGGGGAGCCCACCAGCAGTCCGGGATGCAGGGGAGGGGAAACGGCAGATCCACCTACCCTTCCTGCTGGTCTCCGGGCTGCTCCGGGGGTCCCAGCCTCCAGTTCTCCTCCGCAACCTTCTCCCGTGGAGTCTCCCGTGGTCTCAGGTATTCCTCCTGCCGACCCTCATCCGATGTAGGCTTGTCTTCTTGCTTCTTTCTTCTAATTTCTTCTAGAATCTGTCTTTTCTTCAGAGACACTCTGTCTGGCGGTGTTTCTCATCCGCCATCTTCTGGGCGGGGCCTATCCCAGTCTTGAAGTGAGAATAGTGTTGGGGACAGAATGTATAGATTAGGGAATATGAGATTATCCAACAAGAGCATGTAAAGAAAAAAAGAAAAAGAACAAACAAATGCTATGACATTCGAGTTTGAGAAAAAGCCAACAGATCCCAGGAAGGAAACTAAGACTATACTAAGAGCAAAACAATATTAAGATTAAGTGAGTGGTCAGCACTGCCAAACACAGCCAAAATGGTCAGAAATATGAGGTCTGGAATGTTTCCATTGCATTTGGCAAAAATGGAGGTTGCCTTTATTTTGTGCCATTTCGGTGGAATGGATGGCACAGAAAGAGCAGATGCCACAGGGTTGAGGAGTGAATAGGAAGTGAAAAAATAAGAGTGTGTATGCATACTACTCTTTCAGGAAACTTGCTTATTTGTAAAGTGTAATGGACAGATGCTCTATAGGGGATTTGTGGTTAAGAGGGGTAAGGGTGTGTGTGTATGTTTGTGTGTGTGTGTGTGTGTGTGTGTGTATGTGTGTTGGAAGAGACTTCAGCTTGGATTTCTGTGTTGTCATATAAATATACTTCATCCCATCAATATTAAAACATTCTAACACATTATGATACTTTCATTAATTAAATAAGTATTCATCACTTTTTTGTTTTATGCCATGCTAAAGGTGGCCCCTGACATTAAAACAATAATAAGGGTCAGACCTTACCCTCCAAGAATGCAGAGTAGGAGGAAAGACAATCATGTACAAAGCTAACTTTAATACACCGTGTTTAGTGTGATGGTACAAAAATAAACATACTGCCTTTTAGAGCACAAAGAAGGAAGAGGAAGAAGCGGAGAGGTATAATATAAAGAATGTGCATCTTGGAGTGTGAAGACAATTAGATTTCAGTCCCAAGTCCATTGCTATCACTGCTTTGTGGTGGGGTTTTTTCTGAGCCTCAGTTTCCTCATGTTATGTGGCTGTTGTTAGAGTTCTATCAGGGAAGGCCTTAAAAAAACCCCTAAAGATTATGGAGATTTATCTGTAGGTCAGTAAAGCCACTGGGGTTTGAGCAAGGGAGAGACATAATAAAAGTGGTTGAGTTTTTTGTTCTTTTTTGTTTTGGAGAGATTTTTTTTTTTTTTTTTTTTTTAGCGGGGGAGCTACAGACAGGGAGAAAATGTGGTTTGAGTTATGTATGGAAGGGAGAAGAAACTGAGAACAAGGCCTAACGTCTAGCATCAGTACTGGGAATGGAGGGAGGGTGTGAATTTGAGAGGTATTTTAGAGGCAGGTGAATAAAAATTTATATCCCACTGAATGGAGATGATAGTGAAGGGATACAGGAGGCAAAGATGAGTCTAAGTTTTCTGACTTGGGGATGGGTGTGCAGAGTAAATGGAGATGCCATTAATTACAGAGATTAAAATTTAATCTATAGGGGAAATGGCTTTAGGCTGTTCTATAAAAAGAAAATTGCCTTCTTTAAGAACTGCAGAAGACACAGCATGTTACTTTCAGAATATTGTGACTCTTAGTGCATAAGTAATGTGGTGGTATTCATGAGATAGTTATCACTGATCTTTTACTTAAAGCAATTTAGACAAGGCATTGGTATTAGGGATAGTTGGTTAACAGAATTAAATTATAAATAGCCTATTCTATGTTTGTGGCAGATTTTATTATTTCATTTTGCTACAGTTGATATTACATTGATTATTTGCTACAATTGATATTACAATTGATATTACAACAGAGAGTGTGGAGAAAAATGAATGCCTGGTAGTATAATGTGTTTGAGGTGCCTGGCAGAGAGCATGTTTCTGATGTTCAAACGTGGTTGGTTACATATGTCTAGAGTTCACAGAATTGTTGGACCTGCAGTTTGGAGAGTTGAGATCCATTGTTTTTATGATAATAGCTGTAGCCCTGCAGAAAGCTATGGTCACTTTAGAGAGAGCACTGAGAATCAGAAGAGGCCAAGGGTAGAAATTTGAGGAATGCCTATATTTAGCAGGCCTGCACATATATTCTTCTTTACTTAGTATTTCTAATGGGAGCAGTGGGGGCTGGGTGGGGATGGGGACACATCTGTAATAATATGCAAATCAATCTTCATAAATTGGGTTAATATGTAACAAATAGGATAGATTCATCATATATAATACTAATTTATGTCTTTGAAGCACTGAAGATAACATTTCTATTTTATTAGCAAGTCAAATCAAACAGTAATAACAAGAATTCTTTCTTCAACAATGCTGCCTTTATCAATTGTATGTTTTTGGTCTTAATTCAAAGGTCACAGAAGCTAAACAGTACACTGTTTTTTGATTCTGTTTGGTGCTATTATAAGACCAATCTCCTTGACCATTGCTGTGATGTTCTAGGCTATATTTGGAGTAAATCTTGAAAATGCAAACTCTTCTCTAAGTTTTACTAGGAATTCTTCATTGAGACTATGTTTGTAATGAATTACCTTCTTCTGACATGTAAAATTATTCAAATATTTCCATATGGGCATAATTAGAACATACATCTGTTTGAAAACTCAGTTTACTATGTACACCAACTGTACTGTACACTTTGAAGACATACAATTTCAATTTTAAAAGAAAAAAAACTTGTTTTTTTATAGGTAGCTTCTCTAGTTCAGGGGCCCAAAAATGAACTGTGGGACATTTTAAACTGATGTGTTATGTAATTATGTTATAAATTTAAAAAATGTCATTTATGTGTCAAGGTTTGAAAATTCTGTTATTTTATCCTGAATTGGTAAGTGGAAATTAGATCCAGATTCTCCTGATTCTCAATATCCAAAAAAAGTACTTATTTTAATTTGCTATACCAATAGTTTGCCAATGAAGTTATCAAATACGTTACTTAAAGTAGACCTGGAACTCAACAAGGGCAGGCAGAATCTAAGCTATATTTGTTTCCCTGGTACCTGGAATGATGTTTGAAAATTTATAGAATGTTTTGAAAATATTCATTGAATGCATGAATGACAAAGGTCCTCTTTCCTTGTAATACTTGACTTAATGAGACATATTATATGAGGGTTCTCCAATGAAACAGAACCAATAGGGGAGATAGGTAGATAGACATTTATTATAAAGAATTGGCTCATGCAGTTATGAAGGCTAACAAGCCCCAAGATCTTCAGGATAAATCAAGAGACTCAAGAGAGCTGATGTTATGTTCTAGTCCAAAGGTTGGTAGGCTTGAGAGCCAGGAAGAGCTGATGTTTCAGTTTGAGTCTGTGGGCAAGGGGGGGAAAATCAATGTTGCAGTTTGAAGACAAACAGACAGGAAAAAGTCTCCATTATTACTGGGAGGTCAGCCTTTTTATTCTATTCAGGCCTTCAACTAATTGGATGAGGCCCACCACATTAGGGATGGCAAATTGGTCTTTTTGTTGTACCAATATAAATGCTAATTTCATCCCAATACCCAGAATAATGCTGGACCAAATATCCGGGTACCCTGTAGCCCAGTCAAGTTAACACATATAACTAATCATCACACACATTATGAGTCTTTGTTCATAATTTAAAAACATTGTAAGTACAGTCATTTTAGCCTATAGCTACATCTTTGAAAAATATTTTAAAACAATTCAAATAATTTCTTTTTGAATATACTTAGAGCTCACTATATTATGCTGTGGCACATTTTGGCAGTGCTACCACTACTTACCTTATCAGTTATGAGACTCATTTTGCATAAAATATTTTAGTTTTCTAAAATAGAGCATAGTAAGATTCTATTTTTTTCTGAAAGTCACTTTTGCTTATAATTAATCTAAATTATGATTTTCCCCAGTTCATTGAATATATTCTTATGTCCTTACACTGAAACCATTGTGAAAAGGTATCTGTTTCTGTTTAATTTAAAAGTTGTATGTTGAATAGTTTAGCAGTAGGTAACCTGTGCTTACTGTGATTCAAAATAGTATAAGCCCTGCGAAAAGCCAGGTTGCTGAGTCAGTTATTCGTCAACATCCAAGAAAGTTTGCCTACTAATGATGGAGCCAGGGTAACATTTCCAAAGGCCTCCAGTATCAAAAGGAACCTATAAGTTTAGTTAGAATAAGAGATTTTCTTTATTGGCAGAATTGAATTAAATTGGCTATTTTACTCCAGAAGAGAGGTTTTCATCTAGGATAAGAATTGTTTCAAGCTGTTTTAGGAAGAAAGCATTGTTCTGTTTGAGAACTAAGGAAAATGTAGAGGGGGTAGATTCAGTAGTTCATAGTAAGTTAGTAATAAAATAGTATTCATGTGCTGTCCCTTTAAAAATTCCTTTAAATTGTCTGAATGATCAAAATAAGAGCTTATCTAGTCAAGGAAAATCATAGTACCCATTTTTGTGTTAAGTTTTTTTTTTCCTGTTTTTTGTTCTACTTGATATTTTGATGTGTTTGGTTGATAGAGAAATAAAATGATTTTCTTATGTTTTATATTTTCATGTGGCATTCTTTAAATTTATTAATGTTGAACTTGAAAGTTCATGTGTAATATGCCCTGCAATGTAAACATTGCTGAATTTACTCTAGGAGACTAATACAAAATATTTAGGAATAATCATAACACATAGGCTGTACTGATGACTTACTATATTCCAGGAACATATAATGTCTCATATGACTAATCTATTAATCAGGTTGTCTGAAAGACTGCAAATAAGAAACAATTATTTTGCTCTCATCTACCCTTGCCTTTAAGGGCACTCTATTAGACCTCACTGCTTCACCTCCAGACAGCATCTTGGCCCACTTCATAACTATTTGTTACTTTTGTGTATCAGAATAGTCTCAATTTCAGGTATGAAACAAAAATGAAGTCTGTTCCAAATACAAACTTTAACCTTGTATCCAGTTTAAAGATTCTTCCATGTTTTGGGCTCAGTCTTGATTAAGAATTCTGGAAATCAGTCATCAGGGCAGTAAGTGTGCTCTGTTTCTTGGCTCTGTTTGCTCCACCTCCTCCCACCCCCCACCTTGTCCTGTGTCCTCTAAGGTTAGGACAAGAGAAGAGGAGGAATGGGCATAAAGAAGCAAAGGATTATTTCTTCAGTTCTTTTTAATCTGTTCATCTTCTGTTACGTCAGGCACCCAGATGCTGGTTTTCTCTTATGGATCATATTGGTATGTTCTTTAAAGACACTCCAGCTTCCTTATCACCTTTTCCACACCCCGTTGTGTCTATTTCAGCGTTTCTTGACAGGGGCAATGGACTCTAAACCTGAACATTTATAATTCCACTGTAAATTCCTTCCCATTGCATTTTACCACCAGGATCTGTCTGTTGCTCTCCCCATGACCCAGCAGGCTGCTCTTTTAGGCAGCATCTTTTCAAGAGAACTTTTAGTTGCTTTCTTCTGAGATGTCTAGTTTGCCATGGAAAACCTTATGGGTCCTTGACGCATCATGTAGTGGAAATTCAGCCACATTCTTGCCTAAATATCATAAGCAGCTCTACTTGGGCTCCCACCTTCAGAATTCTGCCAAAAAGTAGGCATAAGTCCCAATCTTAACGAATATCCCTCAGGATCATGGAAAACTTTTCAAATTCTACCAAGAACTCTCTCACCCTTAGCTTGTGGGCATCAGCATGGGGCAACTATAACTGTTTCAAAAGTTCAACAAGCAGCTGATCAAGAGTGACCTTGTGAGTGACTACTTCCTGTGTGCAACATGCCGCTTTCCTCTGGGAGCTAAAGGTGAAATGACACTCCATTGTCTCTTAAGATTCCCTTCAAGGCATCTTTTTCATAGAATCTTTTTTCAAATATTTAGTCTTCCTACCTAGAGTATTGGTAGTGAGGATCTCTGAACTGGTTTTACCACAGATATGATTGATAACTTGCTTATTTCTGTTGTCCTCAGCTTTGAAGCCTTAGCTACATTCTAGGAAAACAGGAAAAGTCCCATTTCACATCTAATTACACTCATTTGAGGCTCACATTAACTCTGCGAAGAAAGCATTTTTTCATCATATCCATTAAACATGAGGAAACTAAAACACAAAGAATTTCATTACTTGTCCAAGGTCGCATAGATTGCACAAGGTCACTCAGTACTAAGTGGCTTCCTGACTTAAAAGTCTACCTTCTGATTCATTTTGCTTTATTGCTAAAACAGAATAGGGCAGAGTCTAGAGGATTAATGAACCAATCCCCTAGATAGGTGCCCCAATTGCAGAGTAGACAGTTATAGTGCCCAAGTGCATCACTTTTCCAGTTCAGTTTCCCTTTCCAAAGCTTCAATTTTTCTGATAGAAATGACATTTATTTCTTCCCCTTCCCATCTTAGAATGGTTCAAGCACTTAAAGGTTAATTGTTAATTTCCCTATTGAAATCATAAGCATTTTAGAAGGGTTATAATATTTCTTATTCTGCTGTTTCAATATTGCTATAGCATATACCATTGGCAATCATAAAAATACTACAATAGGATTATATTTAAAGACAATGCAAGCAAAATACAACAAATAGCAAAGAATTTAATATTTCCCTAACAGTGTTTCTATGCTTTCTGGATTTCTTAAATACTATTTTGTGAAATTAAAAGCTTATTATATTATCACTTTATATGAATATTTTTTCTCAGAAATCAAACATTTCTTATTTGTCATCTTTTATCCCCTAAAAAATTGTTAGTCTTATGCTACAGTTGACATTTGTTTATACTTAGCGACATCCAGATACATTATAAATATTACATTTCTAAAATGTATCTACTTGTAAAATGTAAACTTGAGGATTTGGCGCCAAAGAACTGTCTTATCTCAGGTGTTTCCTTCTAGTATGCTCATGTGGAGCTTATATTTAGTATTACTTGAGTTGCAGATTTATTTCATCTTGCCTAGCAGCATCAGCTATTTCCTTCTGCTGGTTCCAATTATTATGATTATTTCCAGCCTGAGTGAAGTTTGGCAAAAGCAAATATAGAAAGGAAAAGAAAAGAATAGGCTATTCCCTCAAGCTAACATTCAAGCTTATCAGTCTTTATTTAACTGCAGAAACTATTTATTAATATTTGGAGTTAGTGACTTAATATTGATTTTGGTCTTCTTTGGCATTGCAGACAGAAACCCAAGTGTATGCAAGACACAGTTTAACACAATAACATAGTTGAAAAGTAAGATTTTTTTTTCCTTTGGCTCAGATAGATTAGGCCATTGTCCTCTGTTAGACAAGCTGGAGAGAAGATGGACTTGTATCTGCTGAGTTTGTTATGTTCTTCATACATGTAATATATGAAAAAGGGGTTATAAGCACATATGTGTTACAGTGTAAACAATATTTATAGTTAGATGTCTGATTACATATTTCGGGTGATTTGGAAACAATTGGGTGATTTTTCTTTTTTTGTAATCCATCCCTGGGCCCCAGGCAGCTGTATACCTGGAGGTTGTGGAACTGGCAATTGAGGAGGAGTCAGAAACTCATATATACAGGTTACTTCTTTCCTCTGTGTTTCTTTAGTAACTTTATGGCAAGAAATAATTTTTCTCTGTTCCCAAGTACTCTTCTTAGATTTGATAAGAACTTCTAAGAACTTAACTCTTTTGAACAAATTTGCTCTGAAGCTTTTATATAAACTCAAGGATTCAGTGTGAGCGGGGAATAAGGGAATAAAGGCATCAAATTAGATGCTGACTTTATGAAGTTGCCTTTTTGTCATTTTATTCTGATGTAGTCCTAATTGCTAAGGCTCAAAATTCTACAAAGCCTTATTTTATCACTATAAAATACAGACTAATAAGTAAATGTGGGAGATGGAGCTGTTGAAAATTTTTAAGTTTTATAGAATATTTAGAAAATTCAACATAGAAATATGTAGAAATTTCCTATTTAGCAAATAAGAATTTGTGTCAATTACATGTATATTCTTTATAATAAATGCATTGTGCATTCCTCTTCACAATATTATTTTCTTCCATTTTGAATCCAGTTAATTTATGAACAAGACAAATTTCTCTGATTTTATCCATAGTATTCCTTGATGGAGACAATCTTCATTGGTTAAAACTATCTTCTTTGTTCTAAAGCTATTAAGTGACTGACATTTTTGTTTTACATTATAACTCCTTTATATTAAAAATCAACTTGAAAATAACCTATAAAGTCAATTGCTAAATCCTTTTAATCATTGGTAAACTTGTGACTCTGTATTCCATGAGATATTTTTATCATTATTATTACTAGAGTCAGCTATGTGGAAAATAAAAGATTATCTAATAAACCTATACAAAAGTATTTTTCCAATTTTTCTTTTGCCTCTGTTACTACCTCCAAAACAACACAAAATTCTATAGAAGGTAGAGGACAGAAATTTTTTCAAACAACATTATAAATTTTATTAAGAAACAAAGAAAAATAAAAAATTGTGTTTTCATTTATTGACTTGTCAATAAGGCTTATAGTTTATGTTCAAGATTTATTATATGTTGAAACAATTTGATTTGATTCAAACAAAATAAAGAAATAGATCAAAAGCTATTTTGTTGAATAATGTTTTTTACAAAAAATCAAGAAGCACTTTTGGGAATGGAAAAATATATCCTTAGTTTATAAAGCATTGTAAATGTGAATTTGGTTTCAAGGATATTTGCATAGACTTGTGGAGTATATAGAACTTATATACAGGCTCTTTCTGTTACATATCAATATACAGTCTACTTTTATTATTGTTTTTATAATTGATAATCAGTGTTTTATAATTGAGAAAGCATGTTTAAAAGGGCTTTATATAAAACATATCTAAAGCATTATTTAAATATTTAACTATTATAAAAGAATGATAGATATTTTTGTGTTCTTAAAAATAAAAGACTTCTAAAGCACTTACCTTGGGAAAGTGAGAGCAATGACAATTATACATTTCCAGTAGAATATTAACTCGCATAATTTGTCATCCAGTATAATCCAGTAAGGAAATGCAATATAGATGTTTTTTCAGTTGCATGTTCACATTGTTTAGCATCCAACTTTTGAAGACCCTCCTGGTCATTCTTGTATCATAAAGAAACATAAAGATGATGATTATAATAATTTCGAAGTTTTAAAATTTGACATTCAGTGACAAATCTAGGCATTCTTTACCTCCCTTGTATACTTATAACCTTGGGAACAATAAAGATAAGCTAGTTTGTTAATAAATTATGATACTCCAAAGCATTTGATCCTAGAAAAGGAATACCAATATGACAAGATGGTCATTCTTGGCAGTGGTCATGGAGAATACAAGTTGTTGTTATCGATCTATAACATATTTAAGGCTCCTTCAAGCTAGAATGGCTTTATAGAAGTACTGTTTCATTTTTATCTCAACTCTCTATTTCTAAAGATATACAAATTATTATATTTTCCTCTGAAGAAAAGATTTACTTATGACTTATAAAGCCCAACTTCTCTGCCTACTTTTGTTAATACATTTATACAGTCATATATGTTCAGACCTGACTTCCAATCTGACTACTTCCAAATTTTCATTCATTCCTCTCTGAATGAAACCAGTCTCATGCTTTCCGTTTGCTCTCTGGATATTTCCACATATATGCTCTGCTTCTTCCTTTAAAAATCTAAAATTCAACTTAGCTATTTTAGTAAGCTCTGCCTCCTGATTTCCCATTTTCTTTTAGTGGCCCCATGGGTCTCTAATTCAACTACACTAGAATTTTGGAAATTCACCTTCTCTCTTTTTCTCGGAATCCTTAATCTATTTAATCCTATCATTTAAGTCTTGGAGATAGTTCTTGTATTTGTTCTTTGTCTTTCCTTTCCTCTATTAACACTGCATATGTGTACCTCCATTTCTCTTATCTGCCCTAATACCATAGCTTGTGATCTGTTTTCTGCTCACAGTTTTTCCCTTGCCCAACCTATCCAGCAAGTGACTACCAAATTAATCTGCCTAAAAAAGCACTCAACATGATCCTTCTCTTTCTACTCTTTTATTCCTTATGGAATAACCTCTAAATGCTTAACTGGACATTCAGAACTCTACACAGTAAACCCTCAACTCAACTTTATGTATGTATTTGAAACCATTTCCCTGCATATACATTGCATCTCAGCCATGCTTTATTTATTTTGCCTGCTGAAAATTCTGCCCGGCTCTAATGCCACATCTTTCTCGTATTATTCCTTGATGACTCTATTAGAAGTGATATCTCCTCAGTCTCAGAACACTTATTACAAGCCACCTTGAAGAATCTCTCATATGCATGTCACCTTATCTACTGTTTTATAGTATCTAAATGTGAGCAATCAAGAAAGATCAGCTTGAACACAGAATTGAGAGTTACAGAAATGGCACCCAGAACTGGAGAGTAAACCTGAAGGATATCCTGTCTGTCCTGCCTTACAACCACTTCTGTACACCTTGAACTTTTATCATATAAATATAGCAATTCTTTCTTCATCAAAAATAAAAATTAAGAATTGGCTCATGAAGAAAGAAAAAATGCGTCAGCTTATACTTAGTGTAAAATGGAAACTAGTCTACATAGATGGGGTGGAAGGTTAGCCTTGGTAAAGAAAATCATAGGAAGCAACTTTCTTACTAGGCTGTGTTTTTAGCTCTAGTGTTTTATTTCATGAATTCTTTTGAGTAAATTTGATATTATTGATAATCTCTAATATATTTTTTAATCTGAAAGCTTTTCTTTTAAGCTAAATGATTACTAAAAAGGTAATTTATTCTTTTGGAGGGGTTTTATTTTATTTTTTGAAATTTTTTTATTTCAATATATTGAGGGGGTACAAGTGGTTTTTTTTGGATGGATGACTTATATAGTGGTAAAGTCAGGACTTTTTATGTACCCATCACCGGAATTACCTGATAGGTAACTTTTGATCTTACCTCCCACCCATCCCTCTTCTGAGTGATCAGAGTCCATTATACCACTCGGATGACCGTGTATAACCATTGTTTAGCTCCCACTTCTAGGTGAGTACCTGTAGCATTTGTTTTTCCATTCCTGAATATTTCACTTAGGATAATGGCCTCCATTTCATCCAAGTTGCTACCATATACATTACTTCATTCTTTCTTTTGTTGCTGAGTAGTATTCCCTGGTGTGTGTGTGTGCGCGCGTGTGTGTGTCTGTCTGTCTGTCTGCACGCCACATTCTCTTTATCCCCTCATTAATTGGTGGGTGCTTAGGTTGATTCTGTATCTTTGCAATTGTGAATTGTGCTGTGATAAACATCCTATTGACTAGCACTTGGTCACAATACTGCATCTAGTTGCGGATTTCTCTTTATTTGGGGAGGCTTAAAAAATCAAGAGTTCTATTATAGAAGACATGAATGGAAATAAATATACAAGTATAATATTATATTTACTTCATATGACATAAAGCTGTGGCATAAGGAATAAAATGATTTGCCTGATCAAACCCAGATATTGAAAATTATTTTAAAATTTCCTTCTAGGTGATTATAGACTATGTGACTGTACCATATTATTTCTCTTTTTTGAAAATTTATTTAGTTTTAAAATTGACATATAAAATTATATGTATTTATAAGGAATAACATGTGTTAAGTATATATATATGTATCTGTATGTACATTCCATATATATATATATATATATATATATACACACACACACACACACACACACACACACTGGAATGATTAAATCTAGCTAATTACTAAAGACATTACCTCACACAGTTATCATTTTAGTGGTGGAAAATACTCAACATCCACTCTGTTTGCAGTTTTCAAGAATACAATATATCGTCATTAACTATTGTCACCATTATGTACAATAGATCTCTTGAATTTGTTCCTCCTGTCTGACTGTAAATATATATTCTTAGACCATCTCCCCAAACCTTCCTCACCCAGTAACCATGAGCCTCTGGTAATCACTATTCTACTCTCTACTTCTATGAGATCAACTTTTTTGGATTCCACATATGAATGAGATCATGCACTATTTGTCTTTCTGTGCCTGGTTTATTTCACTTAACATACTATTCAGCCATAAAAAAAAGAAGGAAATCATGCCATTTGCAAGAATGTGGATGAATCTGGAGGATATTATGTTCAGTGAAATACCATAATTTCTGGGTTAGGCAATGAGAGTCCACGTTTTTATTACACATTGCCATTAGCCATGTGGGTGGCTTGAGATTCCTTGTGTAAAAAAATAAGATCACTGGATTAAGTGATTTCTAATAGTCTGTCATTTATTGAATATTTTTAATGTGCAGAGCCCAATAGCTCCTTGAGGAAAGGCAGTGTTTCATATTGGTATTCTCAATGCCTGGATCAAGGGTTTTATTGGAATTTTAAGAACCATTGTTAAATGAACATGCCATAGTGAAAGTTACCTGGACCAAACAGACATCTCTCCTTACTCCTAACACTTCCTAGATGTTGTTAACTTCTCTGCACATTTATATAATAATATACATTAGTTATGAAACTTTCAGGCTCAAGTTACTGAAAGCCAAATCAAGCAGGCATAAACCATAAGGATATTTATAATTTTACATAACAGGAAGTCTAAAGATAGGGCATACTACAAGATTGGTTGACTGAATGACTAAAAATATGTCTTCTTTCCATTTCTCTGCCATCTTCAGATATCAGATGTCTTCAAAATAGATATTGAAAAAAATGGTATCAGCTACATAATGTTTATATTCTGTATCTAAGTATTTTTTAAATACTTTAATAATTTTCTGAGTATTTCTTGAAGGGCTATTTCCCCACAAAAGCTGTACTTAGATTATATTTGTACTTAACTTATATCCCCAGTACAGTTCATGATAGTACTGTGCTGGATATATAGTAGATATTTAATATTATTTCTTAGAATTTTTTCTGATTAAGTAAAATTTATAATGTATATTTCATTATGGTTAATATTATTGAATAAAAAGAGAACTTTGAAATAAGACAGTTCTGATTTGGGATCTGGGGCAAATTACTGACTCTTTTTGAGCATCTGTGTATTCATCTCTAAAATAGAGAATTAATGTCTAATTCCTCATGGTGCTGAAAATTAAAAGTGATAATCTGTTTACAAATAATAAATATAATTTCTTATTGGTCACTTGTACAACAATTTCAAAACACTTCTAAAGTGACTTACTAAAAAATATAATGTACAAGTATTTATCTTTGTCTTATGTTGGTTCCAAGAGAGTGCTATAATGTTGGTAGACATTATAGTAATTAACAAATAATTTATTTGGTCATGATATAAGACAATTTTGTGAATTTATTTACTTGTATGTCTTTTTTCTTCTTTATTTCATGTCTTTCATGCATTTTTTTTTTTTTTTACTATTTATAGTGGCTCAAATTTAAAAAGCTTCAATGATGTGTAAGACATTGGCTCTAGTATGAGAGAAAATCATTTTGTATGCCAGGAACACCCTTCCTTTTGTTTTAGCATTATACAGGTTTTTCTGTCTACCTTGGTGTTCTATATTTATTGCCATTGGACAGTTCCAAGTTTAGTTTCTGACCGAGCCTTCCCAGAGTCAGCTGCATTTTTGCACACTGGGAATCTGGCCTTGTTCCCTTGAACAAAATCAGTAGTAGCAAAACCTTCCTAAATAAAATCAAGCAAATGAAAAACAAACCAAAAAACACCAAACCAACAAAAAATTCTTATTTATTAATTTATGCCTTATTGTTTGAAATTGTACAAAGCTATGAATCCAACTGAATTTCATTTTATTTTATGTCAATGTGTAATGCTTGGCATAGCTTTAGTTTCACACTATTTTTTATTATAAGGGAACAAATGTATATTTCTGCCATTTTGCATGTTTTTTTCTGATATTATTATTTGAAATTATGATTAAATTACATAAAGTAACTTATTTTTTTGGAAAATAAAATGTAAAGTATTCTGTACCTAAATACATATATGATATATATGATTACTTCAAAGCACATCTCATGATTTGGGTTCAGATTAGGACACCCAAATAAAACAAAAGAATTCTGCCCTACAAGCATGGAAGAAATTACTTAGACAAGGACAGAAGAGAGCTAATTTGGGTGACAGAGTTGAGCTGGAAGTGTAGAATATGGGTTTAAATAATTCCACTCTATTGCCTAAAGGGTCATGTAGTATTTATTAGCATACCCATAGCAGCCGACTAATACTATGGTTGTGTTACTATTTCAGAATTGCCCAAAGTTATTTTCTTTAGCATGATTGGTCCTGCCAGGCTACTTTCTTTATTTCAACATCACTCTTCAGATGCTGCATTTGAGCACAGCTGGCTTGTGTATTACAATGGAAACAAATGGGCCAGGGATTAGAACAATGAAACATTCCCATTTGTTTGAATCTCAGTGAAAGCAGCATGAGTTCAGATAGAAAGAAATACAAGAATATGAGAACACTAGTATAGAAGCCAGAAATTAGAAATCAGCATATTGAAAATGCATAAATGACATATGTCTACCAATTAGATGTGAAAATTGTGTTTGTTTTATCCTTTGGCACTCAAGTGTATAGTCATCAAAATTATGTAAATTTTTCAGTCTGTGTTGTAAATGTTTTCAAGGATACACTTTTCAGAGTATTGGCTATAAGTTATCATATTCTTATACCATGAGAATATCATATTGTTATATCATAAGAATATCATATTCTTCATATTAGGGTTCACCATGTTAGTGAGGACAACTATGTTGCCATGAGATAGAGCTACTTATACAAATAGGCAATCTAATAGACAGAAAAGATGCAATATGACACTGTTGATAACAAAGAAATGCTCCTGTCAGATACATTAAGCAGTACCTCTAATCATTTTAATGTTTTCATCATTGTTAATAAGAGTGTTTTAAAAGCAAGATAGAGCTGTCATGCTGGGACTACTTTACCTGATTCAGTTTTTTTAAAGTCTCAAATTTGGTATTTAAACTAATAATTAATTTTATCGGTCACAAAATTATTTCCTCTAGTCCCCAATTTTACAGAAATGCAAAGTAACTCTGTCCATAAATACTTGTTATTAATACTTTTGGTCCATTAAAACAAAAACAATAGCAATAAATAACAAAAGCATTCAATGACAGATATTATTAGATCTCAAATCCTCCAAATAAAATAAAGTATGTCATTTCAGAGTCCAGATAAAACACATTTGCTTTTGATTGATCATATTGTAAATGCCTGATGGAATAATGTGATGGGATGAAAGAATGAAAATGTTTACAAGTTCTGGGCTCATATACTTATGCTGAGGTGTTGTTATCTTGGCCTCTAATGGATTTACTTCTGGGGTACCCATACTTTTAGAGCTAATTGTCATCTGTACTAATTATTTTAAAATATTAGGGGGTGGAGAAAACCAATGGTAGTGATTGTATATCCAGTAGCTTTACTAATTAGTGCTTCCCACCCAAACAGACAAAAAAGAAAGTCTTAACCTCGAAGTTATGAAAATAGAAAAAAGCTGTTTATTTAGAGGTCAGTTGAGTAGAGCCTGCACTAATAAGGCCATATCAAGGGTTTGAGTCCCACATGGGCCAGTTAGCCCTGCACTCTGCCTGAGGCCTGTTTCTCAGCATGTATGCACTAGTGAGCAGTGTGGGTAGGTTATGTGCAAACTCATAGCAGCCCTTGACAAACAGCTCGTCAGATGATGGTATAGTGTTGTCATCACAGGCTTATCTTTACATGTTGTGCTCACTAAAGCACAAATTTTTAAAATAATATTTGAAATCTAAATTTATTTTTATATATTTGGGAATAATTTATGATTTGTCACATTCAACATTATTGTATAAGACTTTGTTAGGTTGCCGCTTATTCCTGTGACCCAATATCATAGCTTGAAACTTTACACCCACCATGCATGAGAGCGTGATAAGAGAGCGTGCGTGAGAGACGGCCACACAGAGAGTGGCCGACTTAAAATGGTTTTATTTATAATTTTTTGACTTTATGATGGTGGGAAAGTGATATGCATTCAGTAAAAACTATACTGAATTTTTCAAAACAGATTTTTAATTTTTATCTTTTCCTGGGCTAGGATACATTGTAGGATACTGTTTCATGATGCTGGGCAAGTTAGGTTAGCTTAGGAGTATTTTTAATTTTTTTTCTGCTGCACCCCCTTTTTATTTCAGCATATTATGGGGGTACAAATGTTTAGGTTACATATATTGCCTTTGCTCCACCCAAGTCAGAGCTTCAAGCGTATCTATCCCCTAGATGGTGTGCACCCCATCCTCTCCTTCCCCCTTTCACCTGCCTGACACCCAATGAATGTTACTATTATATGTCCACATAAGTGTTGGTCAGTTAATACCAATTTGATCATGGGTACATGTGGTGCTTGTTTATCCATTCTTGTGATACTTCACTTAGTAGAATGGGCTCCAGCTCTACCTAGGATAATATAAGAGGTACTAGATCACCATTATTTTTTGTGGGCAAGTAGAACTCTATGATATACATATACCAAATTTTATTAATCCACTCATGTATTGATGGGTACTTGGGTTGTTTTCACATCTTTGCAGTTGTGAGTTGTACTGCTATAAACATTCTAGTGCAGATGTCTTTTTTCTATATAATGTCTTTTTTTTCCTTTGGGTAGATGCCCAGTAATGGGATTGCTAGATCTGACAGTAGGAAAGTAGTATGGAGATACCTCAAAGAGCTTAGGGGTATTAAATGCCTTTTTGACTTACGATATTTTCAACTTATGTTGTGTTTATCAGGATGTAACCTCATTGTAAGTTAAAGAGCATCTGTACTTGCTGTGACTCAAAGCAATACCTTTTTCAGTGTATTGAAAGTGTGATTGTCTGTGGACGTGTGTGCGTGTGTGTGTGTATTTGTATTTGTGTATTCTTCATCTCTCTCATTAAAGACTTACTATTTTCATTATTAAAAAATTCCCCACTGGCTCTCCAACCCACTATTGTTTCCCATGTTATAGTACTCCAAAACTCTTTGCATTCTTATTGTCATGAATATAATTCAAATTTTATTTACCTCATTTCTAAATGATTGCAACAGCTTCCTAATTGTTATCCTTTGCTTTTACTTTTAATTAATAGGTCACACTGTGGCCATATTAATTTTCCTTAAAATGATGCTTCTATTAGAATGATTTCCAATTCAAAATCTCCATTGCCTCTCAATTCCTTAGAACAAAATATCCATACTACTTTATTGAACATACTACTTCATCACATTGATGATTTTTACAGTCTGTCTCCAAGCTACTTTTCTAGCAAAGTTTCTCAGTACCCATATTTATAAACCTATCATAAAACACTTGTTACCAATTTCCTTTTACCTACAATTGCATTTTTCTTTGCCTTATCCAACCATTTCTACCCATATGCATTTGCAGGTCGAGGTACACCCAGATCAAAAAATCGTTCTTTGATATCAAATTCATTGTTATGTTGCAGCCCTTTATCAGGAGGCAAAAATCAGCAAGTGCTGCACTCCTACTGCCACAAAACTAATTAAGTATATGAAACTTATACAGGACAGCCTCAAGATTCTCAAAGATATTCAAGGTTGTTGGCTCCAACTCATACACAACTTTTAACTTGTTTTCCATGTGACTTGGATATTCTCTTTTTAATTTATACCCTCTCCATTACTCTACCTTGGTTTAATATCTCTGAAGTGCTTGTTTATGCACTGTGTTCCTCCTAAATTATTTGGTTTAATTTATCTGGCCTTCAGGTAATCTGCCTTAGATATTTGCAGCCTCACACATCTACTGGACAATTGGCATTCATGAGATAATAGAACCCTACCCAGCCCTCCAATATTTCAATTTCTTTTAAATTATGATTGACCTGGCACTCTGCCCCTGGTTTATTTCTAATCTGTGGTTCCAAAAGCTTCTAGACTTCTAGTGTTCCTGCCCCCCCCTAATATTACTGGCCTACATCTCCCCATTCTCCTTTGGGTATTTAATGTGCCAACCCCAGAGAATTCTATCCATGCAGTCCACACTGCACTATAGTGAGATGTATCCATTCACTGAGTCTGAGTGTAAATTGTGCCTTCTTGCCTCAATTGGTTCATGCCACCTCTTTCTGCTTTAACTATTATTTCCTTATTTATCTTAATCCTGGCTGTACTCTAGTTTTTAGCTCATATTCATGTTATTCATGAAATTTTGGTTACTAGCCTAGCTCATAGTGATCTGTAATATTTATTGAGCTTTCCTCACCCATTATTTCATAGGAAATCTGTTTTATTATTTTTTTTTATCAAGAAGAGACAGAAGAGTATGGTAGTTACTGCTTAGGTTTGGAGTCAGATAAAACAGACTAAAGGTTGGACATTCTCTCACACTTTGATTTCTCATTTATGGAAGTCTATTAACAATACTAAATAGTAAAACAATAATAATAAAATGTGAGCAATGCTAACAATACCAGTGATACTAAATGCTTCTTATGAGGACCAAATAAAACATTGAATCCATTTGTTAAATATTTATTGAGCACTTACTATAAGCCAAGCAACATAGTAGGGATATATAGATGAACAAAATAAAGTCATCTTAATGCAAAATCAGCTGTGATTGCAGTAATAATGTCAAATCGATTTTTTGTAATAGGACTATGCCATTCACTTTTTTTGTATCTCTCAAAGTGTTAACACAGTCCATGGTACCCTAAGGGATATTTTTGTTGTTTTTTCTTGTATTGTCACATTTTATCTTTGTTTAACTTTATTGATTTTTGTGCATTATGTGTTTGACTTTATTTGACATAGCTTGTACAGCTACTGTTGAAATTATAAACACTAGAGTAAACAAAACATCCCGTCATTTATATAGAAGCTGTCTTATAACTTCAAGTCATGGCATTAAGTTTTTACAGATTCACATGTGATGCTAATATTTTAATGAAGTAAAAAAAAACAATGCAACAGAAATTTCCAAGTTCATGATGTCAGGGTAGAAGCTGGCTTCCTCTGGATTTTTATGGTTTAAATAAAAATGCCTGAACTTTGGAATTCTTAACAAAATATTAGTAGACCATGAATTTAACCATGATGATGTAATCTTGGTAGCATATGTGCAAAATAAAGTATCAGCTCCATTGAAAACTTTGTTTTAGCTTGATTCATCGGTGGCTTCTCCAGTTGCAAATGCTGATGGTGTAATATATATCTAGAGAAACTGCATGTTTAATTGCCCTGTCTGAAATGCTCAATGCTGTGTTTGTTTTTTTCAGTTCCACATTAATCACAGAAGACATGAATAGTGTTGAAATTGTGAAAAATGAATTTAAAACAATACACACTTAACAATTAACATGGTTAGGAAGGCAAGCAGAAATCTTATGGAATTTTATAATAGTTTGAGTATATGTGCTGAGTGAGGGCATCACTAGAAATGCCCCATGCTTTTGAGCAGTTTCTTGGTTTTATAACAGGCTGATTTTAATGTCATTGGTTATATTTTTTCAGCAACATCCATCAATATTATAGCATTTTAAAGTGAATTTTCTAGGAAAGGGTAGAAACAGAAGTATATGTCTGTGTATGACTGTGCACAATCTTTTCCACCTTTATATTATTTCAAAATGAAATTGTCTAAAGGTCAATTGGTGCATATTTTACTCTGCTTTCCAGGACAATAGAATAAGGCAGAGCATGGCTTCTACTTAGAGAAAGATCCAGGCCATCTAAAATTAGGTCAGATGGTCCTCAGCAAAGAAATCAAAGGTGTCATATTTAGTTCTAGTAAGACATCCCACTAAACATTGATGTAACCATAATATGCACTCTTGGGCCAATATGGGCCACTGATTAACCTCCTGCAATAAGTTTTTAAGTACATATAAGTAGACATTTAATTCATGGAGGGGGGAGACATAATTTATTCCCCACGCTACCAAAGAGTCCTTGCATTATTTCCAATCTTTTGCTTGAATTTATTTTTTATGTCATCAGTATTTCAGAATAATAACCAAACAGGATTTTTTTTTAAAGTTTAAATTTCAGAATATTATGGAGGTACAAATTTTACAAATGTACAAATGTAACCGTGATTGCTTTTGCACTGCTTGAGATAAAGTTATAAGTGTGTCCATCTCTCAGACAGTGTACTTTGTACCCATTACATATGATTTCACCCATCGCCCTCTTCCCCCCATGTGTTTAATATCCTTTCAGTTTTATTTCCTATTGTGTGCATGAGTATCGTTCAGTTAGTTCCAATTTAATAGTGAGTGCATGTGGTGTTTGTTTTTCCATTCTTTTTTTTTTTATTTCAGTATATTATGGGGGTACAAATGTTTAGGTTGTGTATGTTGCCTTGCCCCACCCTCCAGTCAGAACTTCAAGCGTGTCCATTCCCCAGATGATGTGCATCACACCCATTATGTATGTATATACCCATCCCCTCATCCCCAATCCCATCTGCCTGACGCCCGATAAATGTTATTCCCATATGTGCACTTAGGTGTTGATCAGTGAAACCAGTTTGCTGGTGAGTACATGTGGTGCTTATTTTTCCATTCTTGGGGTACTTCACTTGGTAGAATGGGCTCCAGCTCTATCTAGGAAAATACAAGAGGTGCTATATCACTATTGTTTCTTATAGCTGAATAGTACTCCATGTTATACATATACCATATTTTATTAATCCATACATGTATTGATGGGCACTTGGGTTGATTCCACATCTTCGTGATTGTAAATCGTGTTACAATAAACATTCAAGTGCAAGCGTCTTTTTGATAAAATGACTGTTTTTCCTTTGGATACATACCCAATAGTGGGGTTGCTGTATCAAGTGGTAGGTCTATCTTTAGTTCTTTGAGGTATTTCCATTCTACTTTCCATAGAGGTTGTACTACTTTGCAGTACCAGTACTAGTTTGAAGTCCCAGCAACAATGTATAAGTGTTCTGCTTTCTGCATTCATGCCAGCATCTGTTGTTTTGCGACTTTTTGATAAAAGCCATTCTCACCAGTGTTAGGTGATATCTCATTGTGGTTTTCATTTGCATTTATTTTCCTGATAATTAGAGATATTGAGCGTTTTGTTCACATGTTTGTTGGCCATTAGTCTATCTTCTTTTGAAAAGCTTCTGTCCATGTCTTTTGCCCACTTTTTAATGGGATTGTTTGATATTTTCTTGCTAATTTGCCCGAGTTCTTTGTAGATTCTGGTTATTAACCCTTTATTGGATGTGAATATTTTCTCCCATTCTGTAGGTTGTCTGTTTGCTCTATTGATAGTTTTCTTTGTGCAGGAACTTTTTAATTTGGTCAGGTCCCATTTATTTATTTTTGTTGTTATTGTGCTTGCCTTTGGAAGGAATCCTCCCCAACTGGCTCTATGAAGCCAATATTACCTTGATACCAAGCAGGCTTTTTAAAGTTTTGCATTTGATACTTCAATAATGATATAAATATTTATAACATTAGAGAAAATGTTGTTTAACAAGGAATAATGTGCTTAACATGAATAGGGAAATAAATTAGAATTTAATATATAGTTCATGTAATCTTACTGTCTTGTTAATAGTTTATTCTTCATATATTGAATGAATCATAGAAAGCTGCTTCAGATGCAAAAACAAGGCAATTTGTGGACATGCCAGAAAAATATCTGTTGTCATTTGAGTAAAAACAGTCATGTGATAATTTGGAGAATTCAGAGCTAGAACTATCACATTCTTACATTTGTCCCTATTTAGTCAATTCCAGGGAAATAAAGGAAAAACATGCATTTTCTCTCCTTTCCCTTTTCTCCTCTTCATTACGTTTTCTACTTTCTGATTGTCTTTTACATAGTAAAAGACAATTTTTCTTCTGTTCTTAAAGTATTATTGGTCAAACGCATTTATTGTAAGAGTCATGATGTGAAGAACTGCATACTCTAGGCAGTTCAGTATTCATTTACCTCCATGAAAGATAATCTATCAAAAATGCAAAGAAAAAAACAAGAATTATTTGGTAAAATAAATTAAAGATTCTTATTAATTTTAATATTTAAAAATTATATCATAAGTCATTGGCAACTCAAGGAGAATGAAGAGTCAATAGCAAGTAAAATAAATTAAAAATGAGGTAGTAGGTTTAGCTAAAAGTGACTCTCTGAGGGAAGCTTTATTATTTATTTGTCTAGAGACAGAGTTGGGATAGCATTGTTAATTCATTTTTCCTTAATTTTAGACCAAAATTAAACAAAATAATATGTATGAGCTTGTGAATTCTATTTATGACTATTTAACAGAATATTATCTCATGTATATTGAAACTTTGCTTATATTTTTTCATTGCTGGGGCTAATGAACCTAGGGGTGAGTGTCTAATTATAGAATTTATCTTGAAATATTTATCAATTGCAGGTTTAGAGAATTTTATTTAGAAATGAGATCATAAAGTTAAATGGGGCTCAGTAGGTCATCAATCTAGTCTAGCCTTCCTCCCTAAAGACAGACCATTCCCAAAGCATGCCAAATGGCAACTGAAGTCCTGCATTCCGAGATGGGAGCTTCGTTTGTTACAGTCTTTCATCATAATGATCTGAAATCTGTTGGCTTATTTAAACTGATTGTGGTTCTGATGACAACTTGGACTTACCCAACTTCTAATCTTGGGAAGAGGAAGGAGTATCTTTAGAGCAAGTATATATGAACTTCTAGAGGTATCCCCATCAGCCAGCCCAAGTTTTAGTCGTGATATGAAATCACGACTATCTCTTTAAGGAGAGCTTATAGCATTGAAGACATGTTTTGATCATTTGTAATTTCCCTAATAACTTATTATTTCACCTACTCATTTTATGTGAATTTGCTAAACCTTTAAAAGTTTTATTGCATTTTCAGATACTATATTACATTGATTTTAAGATGCACCACTATTTTATCTGTCACTAGGAAAGAAAAACAATGTTGCCAATTAAAATGATACACTTATTTCTTATAATTTAGAATTTTCATTTTGTACTGACTGAAAAAGAGATTTTTATCTAAATGTAGACAAATTTTTATGATGTCTAATGCATGTGCACATGAAAAAAGTAAGATATACATGAGATAGATTGGTTAAAGTATCCCCAAATTTTTTTACATTGAGATTCTGACTTTTCTGAATTACTTTTCTACCTAGAATCATTGATGTCTGGGATTTTCTGTGTGTGTTGTTTGTTTTTTTAGGTTTTTTTTGTTTGTTTGTTTTTACATTAAGAATGTGAAGCAGCATTTATTATTTAAAAAAAAAAACAAAAAACTCCAGTTTTTCCAGAACTTTCTTCCACGTCACTGACTTCCATTCTGTAAGGTTTTGTTTGAGTGTGTGTGTGTGTGCGCGCGCGCGCATATGTAGGCGTGTTCAACTATGTCACAACTGCAGCCTGAACAATATTAATTTAAGTTGCACTCACTGCAGGATCAGAGGCATTAAAATGTGAAAGCTATGCATTTTATAATTGACAACAAATGTGGCAGTGTGGTAGTATATCTTTTGGGAGTTGTCTGAATTAGTTCAGTCTCAGAAGATATAGATATCACTTACATAGATATGTCTGAAAAATGATCAGTTCTCATTTCTCAATTTCTTGTGAAGGCAGTTTCCCAAGGGACTTTGGTCTTCATAGCTTCCTCTGTATAATTGTGATGCCCTCATCAGAGATATGATACCCAAGATCTGGATACAAAGATATTGTACCTGAGACCTTGGTACATTAAGCCTTAACCATTATATAAAAAGATACTTAGGAATATTCAACTCTCAATTATTTCATCAATGAAAGGGAAATATGATTTTCTCAATGTAGAAAACAGCTTTGAATTCATTCTATTAGTTTTAGATTTCAAGCAATGCTCTAAAAATAAAGGAATTGTAATACAACTAATTAGATATTATGCATTATGTTTCTGTAGAAGTGATCTTTAAGGGAAGATGCCTTATTTATGTAAGTCAGAGTTTGCAGAGGAGGCATAGTTATAAAAACTCAAAA
>VSMD01008682.1:0-19402 GCA_008750895.1 Mirza zaza | reverse complement strand
AGTCATGAAAGTAAACAGACAACCTACAGAATGGGAGAAAATTTTTGCATCCTACTCATCCGATAAAGGGCTGATAACTAGAATATACTTAGAGCTCACGAAAATCAGCAAGAAAAAATCAAATAACCCTATTAAAGAGTGGGCAAAGGACTTGAACAGAAATTTTTCTAAAGAAGACAGAAGAATGGCCAACAAACATATGAAAAAATGCTCACCATCTCTAATGATCAGGGAAATGCAAATCAAAACTACAATGAGATATCACTTAACTCCAGTGAGAATGGCCTTTATGAAAAAGTCTCCAAATAACAAATGCTGGCGTGAATGCGGAGAGAGAGGAACACTCCTACACTGCTGGTGGGACTGCAAACTAGTTCAGCCTCTGTGGAAAGCAATATGGAGATACCTTAAAGCGATACAAGTGAATCTACCATTTGACCCAGCAATCCCATTACTGGGCATCTACCCAAAAGATCCAATGACCCTATACAAAAAAGACACCTGCACTCGAATGTTTATAGCGGCACAATTCATAATCGCAAGGCTGTGGAAACAGCCCAAGTGCCCATCAATCCAAGAATGGATTAATAAAATGTGGTATATGTATACCATGGAGTACTATTCAGCTCTAAGAAACAACGGTGATATAGCACATCTTATATTTTCCTGGTTAGAGCTGGAACCCATACTACTAAGTGAAGTATCCCAAGATGGAAAAACAATCACCACATATATTCACCAGCAAACTGGTATTAACTGAGCAGCACCTAAGTGAACACATAGGTACTACAGTAATAGGGTATTGGGCAGGGGGGAGGCGGGAGGGGGGCGGGTATATACATACATAATGAGTGAGATGTGCACCATCTGGTGGATGGTCATGCTGGAAACTCAGACTTGTGGGGGGAGGGTGGAAAGGGCATTTATTGAAACCTTAAAATCTGTACCCCCATAATATGCTGAAATTAAAAAAAAAAAGAAAAAAATATGGAAGGCATGGCAATATAACTAAGCCAATGTGTGCAAGCACTCTACAGTGAAGACGATAGGAGGTTCCTGAGAATGAAAGGTGACAAACATATTTAGAGAGATATAGCATAACCATGGATTGAAGTACTCAATGCTCTCAGGGTGTGAAGTCTCCCTACTTGACTGATAGAGTTGACAAAATCGCAGACATTATCCAGCAGCATTGCACTGTCGCTGGTCTTCTTGTTAAATATGGCCATCATATTCTACAAAGGGTAAAGCAGGGAATAGAGAATACATAAGGCAATGTTCAAAAGAATAAGTGAGTGGCAATTGTTAATACCTCATTTTTATACCATTGGGAAAGTCAGGACCCCCCACCCTAAATAGTATGAGATGTCCACACATGCCACACCCAACAAAGGACAGATGAGATTCAGAGCAGAGTATCAGTCATATACACACACATCCCACACAAGGAGGACACACACACGGCACACTAAACAGGCCCACAGGGAGGTTGCACTAGGAAACACAGTGAACAAGCAGGGCCAGGAGGAGGATGGCTCAGTAGTAACGAGAGGGAGAGGTGGCCTCTGGTTGCCGGGGGAGGATGTGATTGGTGTGCTTGAATAGACCCTCTTACTGCCAAGGAAGAGAATCCCACAAGGGTGAAAACCAGGTAGAGTACAGCTGGCCCAGCTGAGAAGGGCACTGGTTAGGTTGAACACCTGTCTCACTGGGTGGGGGCATATTTGATGAGAGCAGAGAAGCTCAGTGGTAGGATTTGGGGAAACTGTCAGGCTCAAAGTTATCAAGAAAGTCTTTGAAGTTTCAGGACTTAGAACATGATGATCGACCTAACCTACTTTCATATGGCTCAGGGCCATATTGTGATCTAATTTGTAAATATTTTCTTCATAATTTCCTCTGTGTTCTATTTGTTTTCTGACCTTTTCTGAAATTTAAAAGAATGTTGGTATTATCACCCTTTAGATGTATACACTGCGTTCACTTAACACCTGCCCATGGACCAAGAATGCATCTTGCACTCAGGACTAAAGGGAGGGACAATCTAAGGGTCAAAAGAGAGACAGGAGAGTGGGGCCATGTGGTTGGTAACAAGAGAGCAAGTTATGATCTCCCAGCACAGTCACGTACATGTAACGGTGACATTAGGTCTATGGTGACACAGAGGCTTCAGATGGGATATTTTCAGACTAGGCAGATGGTGGGAACAAAATAGTGAGAGTTGTAGGGTTTACAGTCATGGGAAAGACCTCATCCAGATACATGTTGAGTCTCTGAATGGACAGACTTTGAGTGTCAGCACTGATTTAGAAAAGTGAAAGAATGTTAGGGGACTTGTCCAACTAGGAATACAGAACAGGGAGCTCTAGACCCAACATTGAGTGTCTAGTCCACCGTGATAACAACATTGATTCTGAACTTAGTTTCTCCCACAGGGAACACAGAAAACTTTCTCTGCCTTCTGTTCAGCAACTCATTAGGATCTTCCAACTAATTGCCAGAAGTTGTCCTTGTCACCAGAAGTGGCTGAGGGTGATTTGCACTGGGAATAAATTTAGCTCCTCAAGGAAGTTTCTCTAAAGTCTCCCAGCAGACAATGTCACTGATACTACAGATGACATGATAATGGGATCTCTGTGGGGACATCAGGTCCAGAATCCCTGTCTCTATAACTGTGGACTCAAGGACCCCAGGATAATCCTGAATGACACTTCTCTGCACACAGTGCTGCAGCCAAGACCAACGAGGTAAGTGCTTCCCTGTGTTTAGTGTCAGGGAAACAGACAGGACAGAGTGTCATCCGATAGGAGAGGAGCACAGAGCTGCGGTTGTGTAGTGACCTTGTTCAGAGCAGGTGCTAATCCTTCGTGCTCTGAGCATCCCAACTTTTGCTGTGTCAGGACAGATAGAGGGTGGTCATTTGTAGTGGAGTGTCTCAGGGTGACTACATGTTGAGGATCACTGTGTCCTAGAAACTCTGACAATGAGAGAAAGAAGGACAGGGCCTCTTTGGAGTCTGAACCAAAGTGAATGACAAGATCCCCTGGGCTCCTCAACCAATTATATAAGTGTCTGCTCATTTTCTCAGACCCAATACATTTAGGCTTTGGTGTGAATAAAAGTAAAAACTAAAATTGCAGGGTTGTTGTTAGAACCTAAGTATGCTAACATAAAACTAGAGCCACTGACAAACACACCTATATACAAACTGAACTAAAGACAGAGAAACAGCCTATGGTACATTATGGTGTGATGACTATTTTTCCTTTCCCAAATCCCAGTGCAGTGGGATGAAATTTTCTCAATATTTTTCCAAAGAATTCTGAAATGCTTATCTGTGTAAGCTCTCTGTTGTCTGTCTGCATGTGCTCGCATTTCATCTAAGTGAATGAAAAGAGCCCATAGCTGTATCTTTCATTAATCTGATGCAGAGAAGGAGATATTAAAAAATTAGTGGAGAAAACTCATTAATATAAAGATTTAATGAAAGTGTGACTTTTGGTAGAAAGTTGATATATTATTCTTACTTTACATTTAATAGGCTTTCCCCATATCCCTGGCAATGGCAGGTAATCAAAAATACAAATAAAACTATCTTCCATTACTATGTTTCTACCACTACTAAATGAGCAATACCATTGTCCCTGCCATTCGGATGAACAATTAACATGAAATCTACATTGTGTGTCCACACCTGTCTTATGATCTGTATTTATTATTATACACTGTTTCTAATTATTAGATTGGTGCATACTTTACTTTTACAATGAAACAACAGAGGCACAGAGTGGTAAAAATTATAACCCAGGTTGGACTAAACTAACAAGTGGATGATCTTCTTGCATAGTAAGATTTTTCTGGTTCCAGAGGCTGGAATCTCAACAACTTGCCCAAAGGCTTCCAACCCAGCGAGGAAGAAGGTTATGAGAGCTTCAGGATGTGTTCTGATGTCTCAGCACCAGGGACTGGGGGGTCAGAAACAAGATGCATGTCTGGGGAACGGGCACTGGTGGTAATAAGCTACCCACTGTGCTGTTTCCTTTGTTGTCTACATGGTAATTTCATAAGACGTACCAAATTCTCCTAAAGAGCAAGGAGTTTGGGTAACTTTACAGTTCTGTTTGAAATTCATATGTTCCCTCTATACCTGACAATGGGTCTGAATCCCACAGGGGTAATTAAGATTATTGCATCAGGAAGTCAGGACACCTTTAACCAGAATATGTCAATCTTTGTGTTGGATCTCACAGAATCTTGTTGTTGAATCACAAGCGCTATGATCAAACTTTTATGTGACACTCTTATGGGCTATTTGTTTTTTGATCTGAGGTAAATAGTCTGACTCTCATTCGCAAAATCTAATAAAATATTCAGACAAAATACAGGGACTCAAAAACTAATGAAGACGTAAAACCACCTCTCAGCACAATGGGTCTAATGATCAGTGTTGATTTGTGGTAAGTTGAAGAAGATACCACTCAGGAAAAACTTCCCAAGATGTGATCTCTTAGCAAGGTAAGATTTGTAGAATTACTCTTAATTATAACTTTTGGTCACTGGAGCTACTTCCCATACCTAATTAAATATCTGAGGACATTTTAGGGTCATCTTGTGCAACCAGAGAGCTAAGGATTTATAAGCACTGGTTGAATTCATTCACTCCAAGAAATAATGTTGAGTTCTGAACAGGTGACAATTTATTCTATCACGAGTTAAATAATCTTATGATCTGAGCATGATTAGTTTTCTATCTCATTATCTCATATCAAGATACTAATATGAGGGGCAGGATGACTATGAATTGTGTATATGGACCACTGCATAATTACCCTGGTGCCTTTCACTTACACATTTCTACAGTGCATATTCAGTTACCTTATTATGTTACCTCATTGTGGAATAGGACACACATGGCTCCTGAATTCATGGGCAATAGGGTTTGGTGGGGAGTCAGAATAGAAGTAAACACAAAAATAATGGTAAAATGTGAAAATGGTGTCAGTGATTATCCTCCAGGTTGAGCATCTTCTGTGGAATATGTCAATGTCTCCACTTTCAGGGAGAAAAAGGCCAGAATAATGTTCTGAGATGAGAAACTAAGAATGCTGATGTCACCACTAGCTTAACTGACTCTTTACTCCAAGCCACTCTGCAGTCCTTGCCATGTATTTTCAGTACAGTATCCTAAGAACCATAGGGGAAGTGGCTCTGAAAACCATCTTCCCTCTGCAGATTGGGGTTGGGACTCTGGCCAATGTCATTCTGTTCTTCCATAATGTCTCTCCAATCTTGACTGGCCTTAGGATGAGGCCCACACACACGATCCTTGCCCACATGGCCGTGGCCAACTCCCTGGTTCTCCTCTTCACTGGGATACCCCACACAATGGTGGCTTTTGTTCTGAAAAAACCCTTATCCAATCTTGGGTGCAAACTGGTGTATTATGTCCGTGTAGTAGCTCGCAGCACCACCCTGTGCTCCACCTGTGTCCTCAGCACCTATAGGTTCCTCACTCTCCTCCTTGGGAGCCCAGGGACAGCAATGCTCAGAGGAAGAGCCCCCCTGGCCATTGGTCCTTTCTGCAGCACCTGCTGGGTGTTCAGTGCCTTGTTGAATATCTATGTTCCTCTGATAGTCACTGGTCCACAGAACACAAACAATGATAGTAACACACAAGCCAATTGGTTCTGCTCATACTCACGGCGCGCTACAGGCATAGTCTTCTTGTGGTCAGCCTCTGATGCTGTGTTTATTGGCCTCATGGGCTGGGCCAGTGGTTCCATGATGCTTCTGCTGCAGAGACACCGCCAGAGAGTACAGCACGTTCACACCACCGACCACAACCACCGATGCCCCCCTGAGACCAGAGCCACCCACACGGTCCTGATGCTGGTGGGCACCTTTGTCATCTGTTACATGCTGAGTTCCATTCTTACTTTTTATATATCTCTATTTTTGGATATACGTCTATGGTTGATGCATGCCTCGGGTGTTTTGAGTTCATGTTTTCCCACTGTTTGCCCCTTACTCTTGATCTTTAGGGATCCTAAAAAGCCCTGGGTTCTGCTCTTAAAGTGTAGAACATGATGATTAAAATATTAAACATAGAAGACAACATCAACATCAGCCATACTTACACTATTTAGTAACTGTTGTTTGTGTATCACATTTTTATAGGAAACCCAAAATGATCTTGGAAACTCAATGTGATGTTGCTGCTTTACTGAGGGATCTGACTGTTATAGATGAATTCATGAGTACAGAAAAGTTCATTACATTTTGAGATAACAAGTTTCCCCTTCTACCAATGGCACTGTCTAAAACCAATCTTGTTTCTAGAGAAATATGTAAAGACAGTCCAAAAAGTTTATCTCAATGTGGATTTGGACATAAACATCATGCTAAAAATGTTTAATAAGTTTGTTAAATAAAGTTTAATAATGTGATACTCCTTGACATATGCTGGTACATAATTTAATACACATCCAACTAAATATTCCTCCAGGGTGAGTAGATATTTTGTTTCTAGATAAAGATAAGAAACTTCAATGATGGAGTGTTTTTTTATATTACTTTGTCTTTAATTCACTCATATTGCTTCTGTTTACAGAAGAAACAATGACATCCAATGAATTGCTACCATTAAATCCCTCAGATTTTTATTTTAGTTCAGAATATTATGGGATTACAATTGTTTAGGCTACATAATTGCCTTTGACCTTCTGAGTCCTGAGTCAGAGATACAAACGTGTCCATTCCCCCAGACAGTGTTCACCATACCCATTAGGTGTGAATATGCCCATCCCCTCCTGCCCCATCCCACCTGCAAGACACCTGAAGACTGTTACTATCATATGTGCACATAAGTGTTGATCAATTAGTTCCAATTTGGTGGTAAGTACATGTGCTGCTTATGTTTCTATTCTTGTGATACTTCACTTAGTAGTATGGGCTATATGTCTATTCAGGATAATACAAGAGGTGCTAGATCACCATTGTTTTTTGTGACTGAGTAGTACGCCATGGGATACAATTGAATGGATAATGCATATTAAAACAGCTGTAGGAGCTACCATCTATAGATTTTTTACTTGGATTTTTAGTTGTCATCATTGAAAATCAATGCTGGGGACTTATCTTTCATTTTTCTATCAGATTGCACCCCTCAATGTTTTCTATTGCATTCTGTGGGGCTAATCTGGCATATTTACCAGACCAACTTTTTTTCTTGTACTTAGTGGTATTAAGGTATAGTGATTTATAATAGTTACTGTAGCCATCAATTTTGGATTCTTCCAGAATTACATCTAATTAGAATCACTATATTCCACCTACCAGACTATATACAATATGCTATATTATATATAGAAATCCATATATGCTACCACACACTTTGAGCTATTGTTTACTATATCTTAATTCTGTATATGTCATAACCTGCAATAAATTCTGGTTTTCCCATTAAGAGCAAGTTGCCTCTCATGGAAAATGAAAAATGAAACAAACAGTCTAGATTACACACATGTGCACATGGTGGCCATTTCTGCTATTCATAATTCTTCATTCTAAATGTGTTTGCCTGGTATAATTTGCAACAAGTAAAAAGTAATTCCATGAGCCTTTTCAGAGTGTATGCTTGGTGGAGGTAAATTGCTCAGTTTTTCTTATTTTTGGGAAGGGGGAGTTAAAACTCTATTTATTTTTTTGTCTTATCATAAAAGATTTTTTTGTCTTTATTTTTGTTTTTCATCAATTAATTTGTACAAAATATGTTTAATTTGGAAAAGTTAATAAATTATGAAAATATAAGTGTAAATTAAAATTATTCAATCACATTTAAAAATTAAGACATAAAATCATTTCCAATATTCAAAATAATTCATTTGGAATAATTTCAAATATATATAATTGTACATTACTAAGATTACACAACACAACATTTTACCACATTTTACCAGTCAACATATATTTTCTGTGCACTATCCCAAAGTCAACAGCATTTTACTAAACTAACCAAGAATAATTTGCTTGCCAGCGTGCACATCACGTCTAAATTCCCCATTGTGATTTCTCCTAAAATGAAGACTGTTCTACATAAAAACCATACAGATCTTCAATTCAGAAAAGCAATCTTGACACACCACTACTATTCAATGTACAGACCCAGATCGCATGTCCAACTGATCGAAAAAGTCTTTTTCCTTTATGTTCCATGATCCCCACACAACAACATGTGCTGCATTTCATTGTCATGCCTCTTCCTTCTTTTCCAACCTCAGCCTCTTCCTTTGTCATTCTTCATCTCCCTGTCCTCAGTATTCTAGTCAACACTCCTCCCCTGGTCTGTCATATGATCCTTGAGAGCAGACTCAGTTTGCACATCCTCTGGAAAAAGACCCTGAAACAGTGCTGTGGTCCTCTCAGTGCCCAACACATGTTGCCACACTGTGTCCACCGACCCCCACATTGAGGATGCTCCCCATGATGAGCCAGTAAGGTTGGCATCTGTGAAGTCTCTACCAAAAATCCTTGGACTTTGTAATTCATGAGTATTTCATGGTGGACATATCCTGAGAATGTGCTAACACACACCTCCTTATCACACCTACGCTGACCAATGTCAGCATCTCGTCACAAGCTCCATCTCAATCAAACAGCAACATTTTGCTTATCTAATATCAGCCGTCAGCACTTAGTAAGAATCTGTTGTAAACAAATGATTTTCCTTTATCCCATGCATTTCCTTTTTCTTTTTTCCTCCCTTTATTCTTTCCTTCTCTTCTTCCTTCCTTCCCACCCTCTCCCTATGCCCCCCCTCATTATTTTTTATACCTACATAATTAATTGGGTTGTCCTTGCTAAAATCATTATTTACTTCCAAGCTCATGTTGCCCTAGATTTGACAAGTGAGACATCTATAAAGCTTCCATAATTTTATACAATTTGATCATTGAGGCTATGCTTTTATATATATAAATATATAGATATGTTAATGCAACCCTGGCATCAACAATTTGACAAAAGAATACTAATGACTTGCAAAAGAATCACTTACCAGCTGTGCTCATTGCTACCAGTGTGTTCTTGGTTATGGGTCCTCTCAGCACACACACAAATACGCCTACACACAGACACATACACACACGTATATCTCTGTATATTTATCAATGTGTTTGTGTGTATATATACCATGAGATATTCAGTCTCTCCAGTTCAAAAATACCTTCTAGGATTCATTTTAGCCTTTCCCTGTTCCATTTTTATAAATTCTCCTCCATAGTGTGAAACCTGGGCTACCTTCCCCTCGATAGATTTGCTAATTTGTTCTCATCATTACTGGCATGCTCAAGAATCTCAGTCTTATAACCATATTCCCGCACTGCCTGTCACCTCTGCCTCCACCTCCTCGTGCCCCAGAAATCCCAGACACTAAGTAACTCTTGGGCTTGTTGCTGTTGTTCCTCCACACAGCTCCACCTACTCTCACCTGCACCCTCCAGTGACTCACACACACTGCTCTGCTCTCTCCTCTCTCACTATCTTGTGTTCACGGGGGCTCCAGTCCCACTACACATGTGTCCCTGCAGCTGCACCAAATCCTCGGTGATAACAGGAGAGAGAAGAAATGTGGAGACAGGGAGGATGAGAGGACAGGGAGGAAAGCAAGAAAATTCCAGTAAGAAAATTCAGAGGTGACCCTTTGTTTCTCTCCTATGACTTCCTCAAGATTTGCACAGCTGGAGTGAAAGAGGCAGAATTTTTTTTTTAAATATATGGGTCTGGTGGCAACTAGCAAATACAGGAGGTATGATGGAATTAGGATGTCATTGTTTGGCAACCACCATAAAATATAGAATTATTGTATAGAATTTTGAAAAATTTCTTTGGCATTTTCACTGAGTTCAATCCAGAATGATCAACTTTACTTCAGCCCCCAAATTTCTATTTGAGGAGAGTTCATATCAGACCTGACATCCAGCAGCCTAAAGACAGAGGGCGTCAGCCGGTGAAGATAAAGTTCTGACCTTCATTCACTCCCTCTGTGTCATCCACTTCCCTTCTCCACTGAACCATGTGAGGGAAGGCCATAGGTCAGTAGATTTTTTCAAGTGATTATGACAGTGGAATCACTCTTTGTTCAGCTCACAATTTTGCTGGAAACAAAAGCCTAGCAAATCTTCTTAGCTAATGCCTGATTCTTGCAGTTTCTGCAATTGAGAGTTCTGAGGAACTTAAAATCCAGTGAGAACCTCACAAGAAATTTTACATTAAGAGGTGAATGATGAGTGGGATAATAAACATTTGTGACAGATGGTGAATGGTATCTCCTAGAGGAACCAGCTGTGTAGCAGGAAATGAATGCAGTGCGCTGTGTGGAAGGCAAGAGAAGAAGAGGAGGGTAGCTGGGCTGTAGCTCATGAAGGTAGACACTGACCCTCCAGGCACTGTAGATGATGAATATAGTGGTCCTGAAGCTACTTGAGCTCTAGTTTGAACAAACTACAAAGACTGTAAAATGAATAAATAGAAAATACAGATGGATAGAAAACAAGCATAAAGATCTTGAATCACTATTGAATTTTTTCATTAAACAAAAAAGCCCTGGACTTGACAACTTCAGTACTGAATTCCACCAAACATTTAAAGAAGAACTAATGCCAATTCTTCTCAAACCCTTCCCAAAAAATCCAAGTCAAGAAAAGACTTCCAAACTCATTTTAGGATGGCAGCATTATTCTAATACCAAATCCAGGTAAAGACAATTATGTGTGTATATATATATATATATACCCAATATCCCTAATGAACATAGATGCAAAATTCTTCAATACAAGTTGGGAAACTGAATTCAACAACAGATTTAAAAAGTCATTCACCATGATTAAGTGGGATTTATCTCAGGGCACAAGGATGATTGAACATACTGAAATCAATAAATATGATAGACCACATTAACAAAATACAACATCAAAATCATATGATCATATCAATAAATGCAGTAAAATCACTTAAACAATCAACAAAGTGGACAGACAACTCATAGAGTAGTATGATGTATTTCCAAACCATACATGTAGTAAGGAGATAATAGTTAAAATATATATGGAAGTCAAACAGCTCAATAGCAATACAAGAAATAACTGGATTTTTAAAATCCAGGACAAATATTCTGAATAGACATTTCTCAATATAAGGCATACAAATTAATAGGAGTTATGTGAAAAACCTCTCAACATCACTAACCATAAAAAATGAAAATTAAAAACACAATGAAATATCAGCTCACACCCATTTGAACAACTTTATTCAAAAAGATGAAAGATAACTGCTGGTGAGGATGAGGAGGAAAGAGAACGTTTGCACACTCTGGGTGGGAGTATAAATTAGTACAGCCATTAAGAAGAATGGTGTGAATGTTTATTAAAAAAAAAAAACCTAAAAATAAAACTACCATATGACACATAAGTTACAAGTGTGGGAATACATCCAAGAATTGAAATCAACATGATGAAGGAATATCTGCACTGCCATGGTCTTGAAACATTATTCACCATAGGCAAGATATGGAATTAAGCTAAGTGTCCATCAATTGAAATATGGATAAACAAAACATAGCAATGAAATATAAGATAAAATAGAAACACAACACAAAGAAACCACACAAAAAATTGTAGGAAATGAATAAAAAATTCACTGAAGATATTAAATAACAAAGAAAAAGCAAACAGCACTTCTGGAAATGATAAATGTATTCAGGGTATTACAAAACACAGTGGAAAGCCTTAAGAATAGGTTAGATCAGGCAGAATGAAGAATCTCAGAGCTTCAACACAACACCTCTCAATTAACCAGATTATTCACAGAGATACAGCAGAGAAATAAGTGGCATGCGCAAACCCTACGGGAAATATGGGATTGTATAAGGAGGCCTAACATAAGAATCATAAACATCCATGAGGGTGATAAAGAAAATTCACAAGGGTTGAAAAACCTACTTGAGGGAATAATGGAGGAAAATTTCCCTGTCCTTGCTAGAAATCTATATATCTAGTATGAGAAGTTCAAAGAACTTCTGGGAGATTCAGTGTAAAGAGGCAAACATCACAACATAATAGTCATCAGACTAGCCAAAATAAACATGAAAGAGGCACTCCTATGAGTTGTAAGGCATAAGTGCCTTGCAGGTTAATACAAGAGGTATTAGTTCACCATTTTTTATGGCTGAGTAGTACTCTGTGGTGTACATATAACACATTTTATTAATCCACTCACGTATTAATGGGCACTTGGGTTGTTTACACATATTTGCAATTGAGAATTGTGTTGCTATAAACATTTGAGGGCAGGTGCCTTTTTTATACAATATCTTTTTTTCCTCTGTATAAATATCCAGTAGTGGGATTGCTGGATCAAATAGTAGTTCTACTTTTACTAGTTCTTTGAGATATCTCCATACTGCTTTCCATAGAGGTTGTACTAGTTTGCAGTCCCACCAACAGTGTGTAAGTGTTCCTATCTCTCTGCATCCATGCCAACATTTGTTGCTTTGAGACTTTTTGATAAAAGCCATTCTCACTGGAGTTAAGTGGAATCATTGTGGTTTTGATTTGCATTTCCCTGGTGATTAGAGATGTTGGGCTGGGCACGTTGAAGAAGCAAGCAGATGTCGGTCTGGGTTACCATTTTTGAGGAGTTGTGTATGTGAAATATGGGTGCATCTGCTGCCTACATGTACCCAATTGCTGCAGAAGGACCTACATGGGAGACTCTATGTGTCTCTTTTGCTCTGTGGTCTCTCAGTACAACATAAGGCACAATTGGCAGCTGGTAGCTGGTCTCCAAGATCAAGGATCTAGGCTCCAGCTGAGAACTACACAGCAGATGGACCCACAGATGACAAAGGTTCAAGGTGAAGAACCTGCTCTGCCTGCCCCTTCCTGTTTGAGAAAACAGAGATTATTGCCATTGCAATTGGCTTTCTAATAGAGCTGGTAATTATCTGAAAATGTTTACATTTTCCAAGTCTGTTCTGTTCCTATATCTGTGGTTGGAAGCCCTGAGTGAGTAGAAACTCTTTGTCCACGACCTGCCACCTGGCACAGTTGCCATCAGGGCACACTGGTTTTCTCTGAGCACAGTTATTTAACAGAGATTGCAACACACAAGGCCTGTGCCATCCAACACCTTCTCCACCTCCTCTAAGCTCTAAATGCCTGCCATGGCCAAGGTGCTTCCTGCCACGCCTACACCTAAAAGGCATCTCTGTAGACTGGGGAAGCACTTGCCTCTGTTATTGAGTGTTTCAGAAGAGATTTGATGCAATTTTGTCACTTCTATTATACTTGAGTATAGTAATGTTACCTGTGTAACATTAATGCATGTGTGTCTGGTTATTTGGGAAAGAATGGTTGGAAGACACAAAGGAAAAAATAAATTTAGGTTTTCAAAAATGACACTGCCCCTTAGGTCATGCATTTACTTTTTCTGTGTTTACATATTCACTAATTACTATGTAACTACAATGAAACAGGATCTTAGTTAACTTGGAGGATCGAGTCTTTATTAGGAATTTCAGAAAACATTTTTTTTGTGGAAAAAATGTTATCAACTGTGAAAGAGCAGCAATAACTTGAGTAGGGTAATGAGGAGATTTGGGCCACCACAGGGCAGAACCTGTGGAGTGTCACCCAAATGCCAGTCCCCTTGCTGCCACAGCCATAGGTCATGGCCGTGGATGTTGGCACAGGCAATGCCAGTTCCTCATGTTCAATGATCTGAGGAGCATTTGAGTTGGCATTTCAAACAGAAAGAGAAAGAGCATTGGATGAAGGCTCAAACAGAATCACAAAGAGCATGCTTAGACATCCAGCCCTGTTTCTGGGGCTCCCCCTGCTCACTTGTGGCCACCATTAGTGGTTATCATGAATAGATGTGGGAACCAGCAAAGAATGGGGTCTGGTTGTTGGCAAAGAACCCATTTCTTTACAGTGGAAGGTGCACTCCCTTCAAACCTTATATTCCAGACTGTGAATTTGTGAAACAGGAAGCACATCTTTGCCTGCCTAGGATGGGGGCTGTCCTCCTCAAGGGACCCAGATTGCATTTGATGGGAACTTTCCTGGACAAGGACATTGTACATGTTTCCTTTTTTTTATTTCAGCATATTATGGGTGTACAAATGTTACGGTTACATATGTTGCCCTTCCCCTCTCCACCCTCGAGTCATAGCTTTAAGTGTGACCATCCCCCAGACACTGCACCTCACACTCATTATGTATGTATATATATCCATCCCCTCCTCCCCGCCCACCTGCCCAACACTCAATAAATATTATTCCTATATGTCCACTTAGGTGTTGATCAGTTAATACCAATTTGCTGGTGAGTACATGTGGTGCTTGCTTTTCCATTCTTGGGATTCTTCACTTAGTAGAATGGGTTCCAGCTCTATCCAGGAAAATACAAGAGGTGCTATATCACCATTGTTTCTTATAGCTGAAAAGTACTCCATGATATACAGATACCACATTTTATTAATCCACTCATGTATTGATGGGCACTTGGGTTGTTTCCACAACTTTGAAATTGTGAATTGTGCTGCTATAAAAACAAAATAGGAGGTATCAATTTTCCAGATTTCAAAGTATGCTAGAAAGCTCTAGTAATTAAATCTGCCTGTTATGACACAAAAATAGGGACATTAACCTGTGGAACAGAACTGAAAACCCAGATATAAAACCATCCTCATATAGCCATCTAATCTTTGACAAAACAGACAAAAACATATACCAGGGAAAAGAATCCTTATTCAATAAATGGTGCTGGGAAAACTGGATAGCTACATGTAGAAGACTGAAGCAGGATCCACACCTATCACAAAAATCAACTCATGCTGGGTAAAAAACTTAAACCTAAGGTATAAAACTATTAGAATTCTAGAGGAAAATGTTGGAAATACTCTTCTGGACATTGGCCTAGGCAAAGAATTTATGAAGAGGACCCAAAGGCAATCACAGCAACAACAAAAATAAATAAATGGGACCTGATCAAACTAAAAAGTTTCTGTACAGCCAAAGAAACAGTCATGAGAGCAAACGGACAACCTACAGAGTGGGAGAAAATTTTCGCATGCTACATATCTGATAAGGGGCTAATAACTAGAATCTACTAAGGACTCAGGAAAATCAGCAAGAAAAAAATCAAACGACCCTATCAAAGAACATGAACACAAACTTTTCAAAAGAAGATAGAATAATGGCCAACAAATATATGAAAAAATGTTCAACATCTCTAATCATGAGGGAAATGCAAATCAAAACTGCAATGAGATATCGCTTATCTCTGGTAAGAATGGCCTTTAGTAGAAAGTGCCCAGACAACAAATATTGGCGTGGATATGGAGAGATAGGAACACTCCTACACTGCTGGTGGGACTGCAAACTAGTTCAACCTCTGTGGAAAGCAATATGGAGATACCTTAAGGTGATACAAGTGGATCTACCATTTGACCCAGCAATCCCATTACTGGACATCTACACAAAAGAACAAAAGACACTCTTGAATGTTTATAACGTATTTCCTTTTCTGATATTAGCACTGGATCTCATATCTTCACATCGACAAAAAAAAATTGGCTTTTGAGCCTATTCTTTGCTCCTTGGAGCACAAATAGTAGTGATACAAATACTCCAAGTACCTGTGCGTAAGGAATCCCGGCACTGTAATTACTCCAGAAAGTCCTGGAGAGCAAAGATGACTTTCTGTCCTCAAGAAAAGAAATACAGAGTAACTGCTGAGTCCTTGTGGTTAATGAGATTTCTGTTATGTTCTCACTTTATAAAATGTTAAAGCAGAAAAACATAGACCCAAAATAAGAAGTTTTTATTTCAATATAGTAAGGGGGGAGACGTGTTTTTGTTACATGTATACACTGTATAAGGCTGAAGTCAGGGCTTCAGAAAACTAATTGAAAAAGAAATACATGCTAAATATTAAGTATTGGAGTTGACGACCAGCTCATTCTCAGTCAGCTTAGTAAACACTAGAGATAAGAGGATAATATACAGAGCACAACCTTAGCATGTCAAAGTGGTAAAATGTTGACAGTTGGGGAATTGATTAGACATTTTTTTGGTAGAAAAAAATGAAAAAGGGAGAAAAAATCTGACTATGGTGGAATTTCAAATAAATTATTTTAAATATTAAAAATGATTCATAGGTAATTAACTTATTAATTTTTAGTTAACATTTGATATTGCTAATTTTTTAAGGTATTTGTCATATTTTATTAAATGTTTTGGGTTATAAAAATATAATAAAACAGCGTATATAAAAGAAAGATTTACTTTACCACTTAATGTGAAATGATTAGAGAAACTGTTCCTAAACATAAAATTTAAATGACAGTTCTTGGTATCACCCCGCTGCTGTCTGAAAAACATAAAAACAATAATTATAAATTAAATATGATTTCATTCTGCTTATATGTCTGGAAACACTATAGAGTTTCTCCATAATTATCAAATTTATAAAAGGATAAACATAATATCATTTGGTAACAATGAAATGAATTCTTATAAGATGCAAAGAATCAACATAAAATTATGAAGAGATATCATCTATTGATGAAAGTAGCTATGAATAAAAAATACTCCAGGACCAACTTCTGTAATGTATTTCTGAACAACCAAACTAAGAGGAAGCAAGGTGGTTATGGTGTCTCCATTTTAGTTCTCTTCATGTGTCCCCAAACCCCACAGTAGGTTGGAGCTAGGAACAAAGTGAAAATAAACATATTTCTAAAAAATAAAACTGAGCAATTCACGTATAGAAAGCATGTACTCCAAAAGGCTACTGAAAGTCCTTTGTCCTGGTGACGAAAACACCATGGGAGACAGATTTACTGTAAAGAATCATGAGCTTCGAACCATAGTCATGGCAGTCCTGCGGCTACCTGTGAAATCTTTCATTGCTATTTTCATGACAGTGAAAATAATAGCATGTCATGTGTGTTATAAGATGCATAGAATTAACCCTTTGCACTAAGATGTCGAGTGTGACTCGACACAGCAAAAATTATTGAGATTAAAATTACTCTTTGAATGTACCAATAATTTGAAATATAAAAAAATTCAACTAAATAAGTTTGTATGAAAATAAACTCCAGTTTTTTATTCTAAAGCCGTGCTTTGTAAAATCTGGGGTATTTAAAAAATTAAATCCTGAGTAGAATAAAGGAATCAAGAAAAAAGCAAGCGAGTGCAAAGGGTTTAATATATATAAAAACAATAGCATAAAGTTGAGAGCATATTTACACCATATTAAGTTCTTACATGTTCTGTGTGGTGTTAGCTAGTCGTCCTAATTAGACATAATACTTAAGGAAACATTAATGAGATGGCTACAATAGCCACTAAAAATACCATGTTTCCCCAAAAATAAGACAGCGTCTTATATTTATTTTTCTTCAAGAAGACACCCTACAGCTTATTTTCAGGGGATGTGTTGTTTTTTTTAAGTACGGTACAAAAATGTACATTTATTCAAATATAGTTAAGTCGTCTTCTTCTGGAACATCATCATAACTCTCCAAACCCCGAATTCCATCCTGAATTTCTTGCGACTTTATTTCCTTTAGAACCATTGCCCCCGGTCTCTCACGTCGAGCCATAGAGCTCTCATGGGGCAGATGAGAAGGGCTGCTCGTCTTCTTTCCCGCTCTGCAACAAAATGCATGGGTTGTGCAGATGCGCTGCGTAGCCACGCCCATCACTAGGTCTTATTTTCGTGGTGGGGTTATATTGCACAAATGCTTAGAAATCATGCTATGGCTTATTTTGTGGGTAGGTCTTATTTTCGGGGAGACACGGTAGTTATACCTCGTTAGCATCACATAAAAATAATTAACTGGTATATTTAAAATATCAGACTATCCCCAAAGAATCTGAAAAGAAAATCAAACTGGGAAAAAACATCGGACAGAACAAACAGAATAAAGTCTCCAGCTTTGATTTTCAGGAGTGAAAAGTAAAAATCCAGACAAATCTGCAGAGGGCAGCTTCCTACAGGCTCTGTCACATTTCTTTATCCAGTGAAGCAACAGGATCTACTGCAGGTCAAACGTAAAGAAAATCTGCAAGGTTCTCAGAGACCAATCCATCGCACACCATTGTATCCTGCATAATGGTCAGCGTTTTGGAAGAAATGCGAGTGAACTGCAGATGCAAAATAATTAGAAAGGCACATTCACAGTGTTTTAGGCTTCTTATCTGGATTTGTGAGATAAAATCTCCACCTGCTTGGCGTAAAATTTATCTGGACCCACACTGAACTAGGTACTAATGTATGGCAGGTATCAGCTTTATCACATTGAGGTAAATTTCGTGGAAACTCTCAAGTACCTTTGAAAAATGGCAGTTTGCTTTAGACAGCTCCACTGGCAGACGGAAATATCCATTTTTTTCAATAATGTCATGGATTTTTTTTTCAGCTTATAATTTAATCAATAGATTGTCACATCCTGCACAGAGCGCCAGTATCATGTTGACTTTCTAGGATCACAGTGGGTTTTATATAAAAATCGGTACTCAGTAAGTGGTTACTGAATAGCATAATAGTGGCTATTATTGAAGCTATCCTATACATGTTTAGCATTTCAACTGCGCTTTTGGCAACTCAAGAGCGGAATCTGGGAGTTCTGGGATCCCTAAGGATCAGCAAAAACGGCCAAACGGTGGAAACATGAAATGAGAACATCGGTTGTACACATCAGCCACACACGGGCATCTGCAGCAGCAGTGATACATGAGGTACCGGTGGTGGTGGCTGGTGGTGTGGACGTGCTGCAGTCTCAGGCGGTGTCTCTGTAGGAGACACACCATGGAGCCACTGGTACAGACCATGAGGCCAATGAACACGGCATCAGGAACTGACCGCAAGAAGACGATGCCTGAACGCTGATGGGGGAACTGGCAGAGCCGGCTGCCTTGGGTGTCAGCACCACTGAGTGTGTCCTGTGGAGCGGTGGTTTGCATGGGCACATGGAGGTTCCTTGAGACACCAAACACCCAGCAAGCACAACAAGAAGCAGTGACGGTATCGGGGGCTCTTCCTCTGAACAGCGACCTCTCCCTTCTCCTGGGGGTGACAGTGAAGAACCGATAGGTGCTCTGGACACAGGTGGAACACAAGGTGGTGCTATGAGCCACCAGGAAGGTGGGACGGACAAGTTTACATAGAAGACGGGGCAAGGGTTTCCCTGGGAGAAAAGCCACCACCATGTGAGGGATCCCTGTAGTGAGAAGGGCCAAGGAGTTGGCCACAGCCGTGTGGGTGAGAATCACGTGTGTGGGCCTCAGCCTGTGGCCCAGCCTCAGTGGGGTGACATTGTGGAAGAACAGAG
>VSMD01008678.1:0-20161 GCA_008750895.1 Mirza zaza | reverse complement strand
CATCACTACAATCACCACCACCACCACCATCACCACCACCACCACCATCACTACAATCACCACCATCACCACCACCACCACCATCACCACCACCACCATCACCACCACCATCACCACCACCACCACCGCCACCATCACCACCATCACCACAATCACCACCATCACCACCACCATCACCACCACCACCACCGCCACCATCACCACCATCACCACAATCACCACCACCACCGCCGCCACCATCACCACCATCACCACAATCACCATCACCACCACCACCACCACCACCACCACCACCATCACCACCATCACCACCATCACCATCACCACCACTACCACCATCACCACCATCACCACAATCACCATCACCACCAGCATCACCACCATTACCAAGACACAAAATAAAAGAAGAATTCAAAAGTCAGCTAGCGAAAAAGACTTAATATAACAAGGAGCGAAGACAAAAATAGTCATAAACTTCCTGTTATAATTTATGCAAGCTAGAAGACAACAGAATGATATGTTTCAAGTGTGAAAAAAAATCCCTGGCAATCCAGAATTCTACTTGCAGTGAAAGTATCCTTCAAAAACAAAGTCAATATAAAACTCTTTAGACAAACAAAAGCTGAGAGAATACATTGCCAGCAGAGCGAGCAGCACTATAAAAATTGCTACAGGAAATCCTTTGGGTAGGAGGAAAATGACACCAGATGGAAACTTGGGAAAGAAGAGGGATGGAAACTGTAAATATGTGGGTAAATAAAGGTTCTTTTGCCTAATTTTAAAATTTATTTAAAGATAATCCACTATGTAAAGTGACAGTATTAATGCAATGTGGGGTCATAACATACATAGAAGTGAAATATATTAATACTGCAATAGTGACTTAAAGGAGAGGGGAGGAGAAATGTCTGGAAGGTTTTATACTGAATGCAAACTGGCACAAGGTGATTTGAAGGCAGAATTTGATAACTTTAACATATTGTAAACACTAGATCAAGCACAGGAAAAAAGGGAGAAAGGTAGTGCTAATAAGCCCAGAGTGGAAATAAAACAGAATCCTAGAAGATTCCCAGTATAAAAGAAGGCAGAAAACAAGGAAAGAGGAACAAAAAACAGATGAGACAAACATTAAACAAATAGCAAGATAATATACTTAAATCTAACTGTATAGATAATTACATTAAATGTAAAGGATAAAAACATTCTAGTTAATAGAGTAATTGTCAGACGAAGTTAATAGAAGCAAGATTTGACTATCTGCTACTTACAAGAAGCCAACTTTCAATGCAATGTAAAGACACATATGATTGAAAAATGGAAATATCTGTGCCATCTACATCTCAACTGCTGGTAGCAATTATTTGACTGGGAAAGTTGGAGAAGAGGCATTCCTACTGGAGAAAAATGTAAATGTTTTCCTACAAGCTCTGTATTAGCTATTAATTATATTTGTGCTTAAAGATTTCCCTTCTTCATTCATCAATTAGGTGAAGTCCAGATGTGGGTTATCTTGGGAGAAACAAACTGTGATATTCTAAACAGCTGCTTATGTGGTTTGAGGGTCAGCAGATGTTAGTCTCCTTCCTTCAGTTCTTCTTTGAGATCCACACATATCACCTGAGCTCTAGTGGGGGTTCCTCCACCTCTACCTGTAGCCCCAGTTTGAAAGAGCTGAGGCTCTTGCCCACATAAACTTAAAAGGAGGGATGTCCCTGGTCTGTTCCATCCCCATGAATGGTGTTGCTGCTGGGCAACAGTGTTGGCTTCTTTTAAGTACCCCCTTCCCTCATTACCCACTCCCAAACTGACTGGCACTCAAGGGACTTATGATAAAGGCTCAGCTCCAGGGGTAGTACCTGAGCATGTGCCACACCCCTTCAGACCAGCTGCTTCCACTAGATTTCCAGGGTCATAGTCCCAACTGGAAGCAGCAGTGCCTCTGTAGGAGGGGTGCTGGGCTCTGGCCTTCTCATGAAGAGAGGTCAGGGACAGGATCGGTATCATGGGCACATGTGTATCTTCCCAAGTTCTCCTTTTACAATCCCTACTGGGACTCCCTGATTTATTTTGGTTGGTTCCTAGTGCTACTTCTTTTACAAACTACACTTTGTAGAACTGATTAGATTACCTTGTTTATTTAATGTGAGTTTGTGCCTTTTTGTCTCAATCTTCCAATACAGGTATATTGGGAAAAAAGCAGTCTAATAAAATCCTAGACAGAGGAAAAAAAAAAAAACTAAAAGAAAGCTGGAGTGGCTATATTACTACCAGAAAAGTAGATTTCAGAAAAAAACATTATCAGGGGAAAAGAGGACATATCATAATAATATAAAGAGAGATTGGTCAAGATGGTATAGTAACTCTAAATGGGTATGCACCAAATAACAGTTCTTCGATATACAGGGAAAAAATTGATAAAACTTAGAGGAAAAATGAAATAATCACCAATTATATTTTAAAATGTCAACACCTACCCTCAGTAACTGATAGAATAAATAGAAAGTTATTACAGATATAGCACACTTAAAGAATGCTACTAACCAACTTGACCCTATTAACACTAACTGAACACTCCACTCAACAAGAATAGCAAACATTCTTTTAAAGCTCACAGGGAATATTTATCAAGATTCACCATATGCTTGGCCATAAAACAAGACTCAACACTTTTTAAAAATTGAAATCACACAGAATATGTTCTCTGGCCACAACAGAATGAAATTAGACATAAAGTAATAATCAGATATCTAGAAAAAGCACAAATATTTTAAAATTTAAAATTACACCTTTAAAGGAGAAATCACAATAGAACTTATAAAGTGTTTTGAATTGGATGAAAACTAAAAAAACCACATTACAAAATTTGCAGGATACAACTAGATCAGTGCTCAAAGGAAAATTTATTGCATTGAAAACTTATTTTAGTAAAGAAAAAGAATCTCACATCACTAACCTAAGTTTCTATGCTAAGAAACTAGGGGTTATAAATCAGAAAGAAGCAAAAGGAATAATAGAATACAGAAAAAGGCAGATTAAAATGAAAGAGAAAACAGAATGACAAAAAAATCAATGAAATAAAAACTTGTTTCTTTAAAAAAACCAATGACATTGAAAAACATCTAGCTAGACTGTTCACAAAATAAAGAGAACAGCTACAAATTATCAACACGAAGAATAGAAGAAGGACAACACTACAGAGTCCCTCAGTATTAAAAGGATTATGGGACATTATGAACGAATTTATGCCAATAATTTTGACGATCTAGATGAAGTGATTGTTCACTTGCAAGACAAAAATCACTAAAACTGACACAAGAAAAACTAGAAAATCTGTGTAGTCTTATGTCTATTAAGGAAAATGAATTTGTAACAAAAACTTCATGGAGAAAAATTTTCAGGCCCAGATTACTTTACTTAATAATTATATCAATACTTAAGGAATAAATAATACCAATCCCATGTGAACTCATTCACAAAATAGAGGAGCAAACACTTCTATCTCATTTGATGAGGCCATCATTACCTGGACATTCCAAGAGAAAGCTAGAGAACAATATTCCTCATGAACACAAAGGCAAAAATTCCTTAAGAAAATATTAGTCTATCAAATCACAATGTATGCCAGAGATAATATACCATGACCAACTGGGATTTACTCCCAGTATTTAAGTTTGAGTTGGTTCTTCTAACAAAGAAGTTAATATATAAAAAATCAATTAATGTAATTTACCATATTATAAGAATGAAAGAGAAGAATATTTCCTTTGTAGATACAGAAAACGCCTTCAATGAAATTTAGTAGCAATTTATAATAAAAAACTTCAACAAACTAGAAATAGAAGTAACCTTCTCAACCTGATAAAGGATAAGTTTAAGAAACCTACAACTAATACCATCCCCTAAGATGGGTAATGAATGTCCACTCTCGACACTTCTATTCAATAATGTATGGGAAGTGTGTGCTAGGGTGAGAAGGCAAGAAACAGGAAGGAAAGAAGGCAGACTGGGAAGTAAGCAATAAAACCACCTTTATTTTCAAATGACATAATTGTGAACAGAAAAAAAACAAAATAATTCACTAAGCATCTTCTAAAACTGGTTAATGACCTCAGCAAAATCACAGACTATAAGGCCACTATGCAAAAATCAATGGTATTTCTACATACTAGGAATAATTAGAAATTTAAATACTAAAAAAAATGGGAAAAAGCAATGTCAATTAAAATAGCATCAAAACTATCCCATATGTAGGAATAAATTTAACAAAATATGTTCCAGACATATACATTGAAAATAAGTAAACATTACTAAGGAAAATTAAAGAAGACCTAAATAAATGGAGAGATACACAATATTTAAGAACTGAAGGACTCAGTATTATTAACTCAGCAATTATTCCAAAATTGATCTATAGATACAATACAATCTTAATAAAAAATTCCTTTTCTTATAAAAATTGCCAAACTTTCTAAAATTTATATTAAAATTTAGTGAACTTAGACTACTAAAGAGAGTTTTGAAAAAGAAGAATGAAGTGGTGACATCTGTCATCTAATTTGATCAAAATTAATCGAGAGTGTGGTGCTGGTGTAACAATAGATATTTAGACTGAATAATATGGAGAATCTAAACATAGAACCACACATACATGTTCAATTGATTCATACAAAGATGCCAAGGTAATTCAATGGAAAAAGAATAATCTTCAACAAATGGCATTGGAACTATTGGAGGTGTGTGTGTGTAAAAAACAAATCTTGACCCCAACTTGAGGCCATAAACAAAAATTTACTTCAAATGGATCATAAATCTAAATGTAAAACCTAAAACTATAAAACCTCTGAACAAAATTATAGGATAAAATCTTTACCAACTTGGGCCAAGCAAAGATTTCCTAGGTAGTTTCTAAATAAGCACAAACTATGAAAGGAAAACATTAGCAAATTGTACTTCAATCTGTGCAGAAATTCAAACTTTCTGCACTTTGAAAGACATTGTTAAGAAAATAAAAAGGCAAGACACACAGAGGGAGAAAATGTTTATGATATATATATTTGGCAAAGATCTTGTAATCGGAGTATATGAAGCTTCTTAAGCGTAGGAAGATAAGTAGCCCAATCAAAAATGGCCCAAATATTTGAACAGATGCTTTGCAAGAAGAAGAGGAGGAGGAGGAAAAGGAAGAAGAAGAGGAAGAAAAGGATAAGGAAGGAAGGAAGGAAGGAGAAGGGGAAGAAAAAGAAGAAAGAGGAGGAGGAGGAGAGGAAAGAGAGAAAGGAGAGGAAGAAGGAGAAATACAAATGGCCAATAAGCACATGAAAAGATGCTGAACATTGCTAAATATCAGGAAAATGCAAATTGAGAGCAAAACGGAAGCCCAGTAGGTTGCATTTAGAGACCCAACTATGAAGTGCTGATGCAGATGTGGAGCAATGGAGACTCTTACACACCATTGGTCAGAATGTAAAATGCTACAATCATCTTGGAAAACATTGGAAATTTCTTAAGTTAAACATATGTTTATCAAACAATCCAGAAATTTCAATCCTAGATATTTACCAAAGAGAAATGCACACATATGCCCACATAAAAACTCCTACCTTGGTGTTCATAGCAACCTTATTCAAAATAGCCCTAAACTCAATACATCCCAGATGTCCATCAATAGGTGAATGAATAAGCACAAGAAACCAAAGGAAATAATACCTAAACTAGACTTCATAAAATTTTAAACTTTTGTGCTTCAAAGGACACTATCAAATAGTAAAAAATAAAAACAATCCTCAGAATATGAGAAAATTTTTGCAAATCATGTATTTGATAGGATCCAGTATCCAGAATACATTAATACAAAAACCCTTATAACTCAACAATAAAAAGACCAATAAGCCAATTTAAAAATGGAAAAGAATTTGAATAGACATTTCACCAAAGATGATGTACAAGTGTCCAATAAGCACATGAAAAGATGTCCCATGTCATTAGTCACCAGGGAGTACAAATCAAAGCCATGAGATGGCCACTTCATGCCCACGAGGATGGTATAACCAAGAAGACAGACAGTAACAAGTGTCGCATGTGGACACGTTGGGAACTCATATACTGCTGGCAGAAATGAAAAATGACTCAGGTGCATTAGAAAACAGTTTGGCACTTCCTCAAAAAGTTAAACCTAGAGCTATTTGATCCAACAATTCCAATCCTACATATATATTCAAGAGAGTTGGGGGGAAAAAAGTGTTCACATGAAAACTTGCACGCAAATGCTCATAGCAGCATCATTCACAAGAGGCAGAAAGTGGGAAAAACCCAAATCAAATGTCCATCGACTAGAGAATGGATAACAAAATGTGATAAACCTACACAACAAAATGTTATTCATCCTTATAAAGCAATGAAGTAGGGACACACACAACAACACAGATGAAGCTTGAAAACTATGTCACTGTACTAAGTGAAAGCAGACGGTCACAAAAGCCTATGTATCGTATAATGCCATTTGTATAAAATCTCCAGAATGGGCCAAGTCAGAGACAGAAAGTAGATCAGTGATTGCCAGGGAGTGTGGGAAGGGGAATGGAGAATGACTGTTAATGGGTACAGGGTTTTCACGGGGACTGATGAGCATTTTCTAAAATTGAAGAGTGGTGTGCTGGTCATAGAACTTTGTAAATATACTAAAACTACTTAATTGTACATGCTAAAGGAGTGAATTTTATGATGTGAATTATATCTCAATAAAGCTGTTATTAAAACGGAAAAACAATAAATAGATAAACAAATTATGGTATATTCATACTATGGAAATATTACTCAACAATAAAAATGAGTTAACTACTGACATATAAATACATAAAATACATGGATAAACCTCAGAAGCATTATACTGAGCTTAAGAATCTAGACACGAAAGAACGCGTACTTTAGGACTCCAGTTTTATGAGTCTCTAAAAGCACAAATATAATCTGTAATGACAGAGAGCAGAGCAGTAGTTGCCTGGGCTGGGTGGGGACAATTGTCTGGGACTGAGCAGGAAGGAATTTTCCGGACTGAAAGAAATGTTCTTTAACACGATTCAGGTGGTACACCTGCAGGTGTACCACACAAGCAGGTAAACCTGTGAAAAATCATCCAAATGCATGCTTAAAATGGATACGCTCTGTTGTATGTAACCTACAGTTTAACACAGTTGACTTCACCAAAGGAACAAAATTTCTTCAACATGTAAATAAATATATGCAGTGTCTTCACTATAGCCTAAGAAATATGTAAATGTGTATTTAAAATACTTATTACAAATAATACTGTGTATAGTTCTGGTTTGAGATCTAACTTCATCCTGCTAGGGAGAGTGCCATGTCCGCTTAGTACCTGGCGCTAGCTGGCACTAGGAATAAAGCCACGGACAAAACAAGAGTCCCCGACATCACTGAGTTTATGTTTTTATAATGGAGCCCGAGAGATAGATAAATAACTGAACAATTATCTTTGAAAAGAGTCTGCAAAGTTCAGGAAGAAATGCTACTAAATCATGTACCATTCAGGATCCCTGTGTGTGAGGAGGGGCAGGCAGGCTCCGGGGACTTCTCAGAAGACCTGACATGGAAACGGTGGCCTGAAGATGAAGGGATCGGATGGTGGAGAAGCTGGCAGAGTGCCAGGACTTCTCTGACATAGATGGGAACCTCTGCATGGGCAGTTTCTGCATTTCGTCATCTGTGTCCTTGTGACCGTGCTCATGAGTCAGGAAAAGCTATACCGTGCTGCAGTAACAAATAAGCCTCCACATCCTGGTGGGCCACACAGACAGTGTCTCACTTCTGCTGCAGATCAGAGAGGGTGAGAGGTTCTTCCCAGTGGCTCTCCACCAAGCTGCAGCCCCTTCCACCACATAATTCTGCCAGCTGGGTCTCAAGGCTTCCTGGGTCACTGTGGGCTGGATCATCCTGAGAGATATTTTGAGCCACACCCAGGAGTGTCTTGCATCACTGCTACCCGCATTCCCCTGGCCTGGACTCCGACCCATGGTGCCCATCCTGATGCAAGGGAGCACGTGGAGCGGCCTTTTGTGTGCTGGGGCTGAGGAAGTGGGATGATGAACACAGAGCGCTGAACACCCATCCCTGGCTCATGGGTCACGTAAGATTCTTACCCTTCCTCCTTCCCCACGTGGTTCATTCCAGTAGTAAGCCAGACACAACACGCTGTTGCAGCCCCTCACCTGGCCCACCCACAGGGCTGGCTACAAGAGCTAATATTAAAGAGGATAACAGGAGGGTGTGTATGCCTTCAGGTGTGCAGGCTTTGCAATCTGCCATGCTGAGACCACACAGCCCATCGTGCAGCAGCCAGCATGGTGTGGAAGGTTGCAGGAGACATGGGCATGGAAACAGTGCTTCTAGCCCTCCTCCTCCTCATTCACCTTCAGACCTGACTCAAATCCCTGTACCTTTAGGACCTCAAGTTCATGTTCCTGTGGAGATGCTAGGACTCAACCCAGAACTTTGGACTCTAAATCTAGCTTCCTTTCCATGCCCCTCTCTCTCTGGCATGTACTGAATGTTTGTGTCCCCCTAAAAATCATATGTTGAAATTCTAACCCCTGACGGGATGCATTAATATTCAGAGGTAATGAGGTCATGGGGGTGGAGCCCTCAGGAATGGGATTAGGGTCCTTACAAAAGGGACTCGAGAGAGCTCCGACATTCTTCCCACCACGTGGAGATGCAACATGAAAACGGTCCTCTGCAGTTCGGAAGAGGGCCCTGCTAGAGCCTGGCCCAGCTGGAACTCTCTGTGATCTCGGACTTACAGCCGCCATAACTGTGAGAAGTGAATTCCTGTTGCTCTTGAGCCGCCCAGGCTGTGGGAGTTTGTTATAGCAGCCAGACGAGCTGAGACACTCCGTGTTCTCTTACATGCTAGAACTAACAATTTGCCCTGCACCTTTACCAGATCTTGATGGGTGCTGAATCCGATGACAGTACCATGTTTCAAAACTTCAAGGGGCATTATTAGCATTGCTCTGCAGTTGTTAGCACTGCCACTGTTGTGAGGTCTCATGTGGTCCTCCCGTGGGAGGTCATGCCCTTCTCTGGCTCCAGCGCAGTCCTTAAATTTCTCTTTGGTCCATTCAGTTTGAACAAATACTTCCCTCCCCTCCTCTTAATGAGGAAAATATAAGTTAATGAGCTTGTAAATGAGCGCTGGGGCCATTTCTGGGGGTGAGACGCCAGCGCAGTGTGTGCAGAGCATTGTGAGATGGATCTTTAATAGGCGAGACGTAAAGGAAATTGTACAACCCAGCGCGCTCAGCTATCGCCAGAGCCATAAAGCTACAAACTGGGATTGTCTTTAAGACTGAACTTTTCCCCCTCTCCAGTGGCTATTAAATATCTCCAAGGAAATTACTCTGGAGAGAAGGTGTTCAGCTTGCTGTTCCCTCAGAGTGACCTGACTTGAGAGGCAGCTGTTTCCGTAAGGAGCCCGTGGGACATTGGGAAGCCTGGGCTGTCACAGCCCCACTTTACTTGTTCCCACTGTCACTTCTGAGGAGCTACATAGTATTTCTGGGTCTTTCACTTCTTGTAGAGAGGGGATAACAGGAAAAGAAATTGCATTTGTTGCATTCCTTGTATGTGCTGAGCCATCTTATATACATCTTCTTTAATCCTCAAAAATAACTCACAAAATAGGTATTATGCCCATTTTGCAGGTGAGAAAGCCAACATTCAGAAATGTAATGCTGTGAGCTAGGCTGATGCCATGGCACTCACTCTAACCTGGGCAACAAAGTGAGACTCTGTCTCAAAAAAAAAATGAAATAAAATAAAAATAAAATAAATTTAAAATTAGGTCAAAACGGTGCTCCTTGGTCATGATCAATGCTATATACCCTGATGTCCTCCAAAGGCAGAAAATTGCACTGTGACATGCACCCACCAGAAGGCAGACGGTGGAGTTGTCTTTGTCCATCCCTCGCGGCTTCGAGTTTCTGTGTCAAAGGAGCTCTCAAGGTTTCATCAGGGTTCAGTTCAGTTTAAATGGTAACAACCTCGCCAAGTACCAAGGGACACAAGGAGACGGAGTGAGAGGTGTGAAGGTGGCCTTCGGGACCTCTGGATTGAACCGGGGAGGCGCGGGGTAGACGCGTCGGTAAATGTGTCCAACAGGTCAGATACCTACACGGCTGTGGATCGTGTGACAGGAACTGCCATAAACCTGGTGGTTTGGATGCAGCCTCAGCTCTCTCAGAGAGTGCCTTCAAAATACAGGAAAGGGGCCAAATGACACAAAATCACAGGCACAAAGAGAATGTCAGGGGCAAAACAGCAAAGTGCTAGCACAGCTGCCGAAGGTGCAAACAGCTGGACGGGGGTGACTGAGTTGACCACCTGCAGAGGGAGGACCGTGGGAGCCACCAGTGAGGCAAGGGCAGAGCAGATGCATCCGCTCCTGGGACCCTGGGAAGGCGCAGGACGCAGGGCCTAGTAACTCTCAGGAGGCAGCGCGAGTGACGGCGGGGCTGGGGGAAGGGAAAGCTGTTTAAAGTCTTTGTGAAAAGAGACGGGGGCTGTCCTCTGCCCCCCCCCCCCCCCCCCCCCCCCCCCCCCCCGCATCCGGGCGGCACCGCTTCCCCACCGCACCCGCAGCAGACTCAGGATGTACTCTCTGGAGGTGTTGAACGAGACAGGTTCTTGACTGGACACTGGAAACCGAGGGCAGAGTGTCTTCCGGTAACCAGACGGGTCAGCCAAAATGACCCTTCCTCACTCGGCCCCAGACGTCCAAAGCCAGGTCCGTGCCGCCCATGCAGCGTGGAAGGATTTTCTCCGGGGCTACTCACCGGCTGGAGAGGAAAGACCCACAGACTCTGACGACCAAGGGTCCCCTAGGAAAGAAACCACCTCCTCCCCTTCAGGCCAAGCACACGGAGCATCCATGTGATGAATTCACAAACACGAGTAGTCTTCTAAGGCTACTCACCTTTGAGGAGAACTTCTAATGTGAATGCAAGAAATCAAAACAAACCAAAAGGTATGAGCCAAGACATATTTAATGAACCAATAACACCCGCAGGAAAAAAAAGTGACCACAGAAACAACACTAATGTCCAGCAAAATAATGAAAGGCATCGCCTTACAGTATTAGGACACTATGTGAAAGAATAATTCAGAACACAAAGCTCTTATGAATTAAAGCTTAGAGAACTAAATGTTTGAATTCAATAGAATATTTAAAGATAAAGAAATTTTCTAGAAAGTAGAACAAATTATCAAAGAGACAGAAAATAAGAAAAAATAATGAAGTTAATGATCAGCACAGGAGGTCCAATGTCTAAGTAATGACACTTCCAGGAAAAAGAGAACAGAAAATGGAGGGAAGAGAAATTTAGCCAAGAAATAATTTCAGAAAATTGGCTTCCTTTTAACAGGTCCACATGGCCATGATATTTCCAACTAGGAGGGACAAAGAGGAGACCTTGAAGACTTTAGGGGAAGAAACAAGTGGAAAACAATTATCAGGCATAATAATGCATCGCTCTTCTCAAAAACAGCAATGGGAGCTAAAAGACAAAGAACTTCTGAATATTCTAAAGAAATAATGAGTTTTAATGAGAATCATAGACCCAGCCAAACAGCAAATCATTTTGATGTTGGAATAAAGACTTCAAGGTCTCAAATTCTTTTCCTTCCTTGCACCCATTCTCAGGAAGCGGCCCATGAGTGAGAACATAAACAACAGAGGAAGAAGTTGTGGAATCTGGGGAGGAGGGGACCTCTGTAGGACATGGATGAAGGACCCCCCAGTCAATGGAGCTGCGGAGTTCAGGACAACAGAGGGTCCATCCACGGCAGGTAGGGGATGGAAGGGGAGGAGGAAGAGCATTAAGAGAGAAAGGAACTGATGGATTTGCCAACATGCTTCAAACGCACTGAGAAGAACTCATCTCTGCCAGAATGTCTAGCTGAATTAGTATAGGCACATAAGCAAAGTAAGTACTTTGGTGATTTTTAACTCCAGGAGAAACAAAAATATAAGAACAGAAATAAAACCATCCCATGCCACATGACTCAGCAGCTGCACAGTCACAGCTACGTGAACCTCAAATGCTGATCAAGTGTCCTGGAGGGATAGGGAAGGGAAGGTGCCTGAGCACAGGGGTCAAGAGAGCCACGTCCTTACCTTTCGTTGTTGGAAGTCAATAGACTTCATCTCAAACTGACACACCAAGAAATAGCAGTATAAGCATGCTCTTCAGAAATACGGAGTGAAGTGCCGGAAGGAACAGTGTTAAGTGAGGAGAGCAGATTCTGCAGGAAAGCAGAAGTGGTTGAGACTTTTGAGGAGACCGGCAACCACGATCCTCCTCCTCAGTCAAGTTCTGAACCAACTGAGAAACATGCCAAAGGAGTCAGCAGGCAGAGAACACGGCACCTTTACTGCAAATGAAGGCTAAGTTTCAGGGGTTTCATGGCGTGAGCGCTAATGTGGCTCTGTTCACTTCCTTTACACCCACTTGCTCCAACAGTCTTGACCTTGGAGAATCTGTCAGAAGGTGAACTTGAGTCTGCAGAGCAGACTCTTCCCAGGTCACCCTCTCCCACTGGTCCAAGAGTCTAAGATGCAATCCTTTGCACTCGTAACTGCTTAGACCTCCATTGGAGGTCTGCTTCTAACTACTTCTAACTCCTAACTGCTTAGACCTCCAACTCCAATGGAGTTATTCAGTCCATTCCCCAGAATGCACCAGCAACTGTGACCACTCAGGGACCTCATCTCACCTTCCTGGGGCAAGAGTGTTGGGGGAAGAATCTTCCTCCTGGAAACTAGAGAAGTGGGCAGCGACCACCCCTCTACCGAGAGCTGGGAGCAAGGAAGATAAGAGCAAGAAGCTTCTGTTTTCATCATATGCTTTGTAACACTGTGTGCATATAATATTTTAATAAGAATAAAATTGGTGCCAAAGATTGGAGAAAAGCATTGAAAATGGAAAATTTAAGCTTGTTCTAGGGATGAGAAGGAATTCTTCAAGCCAAGATCAAGGGAAAAAGTTTTCCATTTTCTCCAAAGAGCCTGTTTCAGGGCACAGAGTTGTAAATGTGCATGATCTATTAGGCACGGCACCCAAGGAAGGGCAGAGTGACTGGACCATGTGTTTCTTGGGAGAGAGGGGGGGGACAGACTCAATATGGGGCTGTAAGGGACTGGCACTGGGTCGGGAAGAACTGTGTTTGCAGGATAAGCTGAGGATCCTCGATATTTTTCGTCTCCATGATGTACATGTACGTAGTAGGGGAGTGGATCAGTAGTCTGCAGGTGGAAGGCAAAGAGGCAGGTGAGGAGGAGAATGTGCTCCTCTCCTCCAGGTGAGAGGAGAATGTGCTCACAGCAGCAGCAGCAGCAGCAAGCTCAGTCAGTGACCACAGATGTTACAGAGTCTGGTAACTAAAGGATGTAGTAGGCCATCCTGGGCAGCAGATGCTAAGGCAAGCTGGTGCCGAGGAGTGGATTTCTGCATCGTGCTGGCCATTGCAGGAAACGACATTATACCTGGTCAATACAGTCATGGTGGTTCCAGATAAAGACCCATGTGTACTGGGCTGGGCAGATAAATGTAGGTTTGGCAAGGGGGGCAGCTAACTGCTCTTACAGTACAACTTGCTCCTTGAGTAACACTTTTGGGAACCACATGAGAACATTTATTGCCAGGAAAAGTTCTCTAAAGAGAGAGTGTAAAAATTGGTCTAGGGATATCTGGATAGGTTTTGAAGAAAAGGTAGTTTTTTAACTCGATTTTGGATGTTGAGTTTGGAGCATCCCTGGGCAGAGAATGAATGGAATGTGTTAAATAAGGGCTGGAAAGTTAGTGTGTAAAAAGACCAGAAGCAAGGCCCTGGACCACAGAACACAGGAGACGGAATGCAAGTAAGATAGCACTAGGAAAGAAGTCTGGGACGGATTGTGAAGATCCTTGGATGTCAGGATAAAGAGCTACATGTTCACTCTTAGGCAACAAGAAATCATTGAGAGATTTGGAGCAGCAAAAGGACGCCAGACTTGCACTTTATAAATCATTGCCCAGGCAGCAGTGTGGAGTGTGAATTAGAGGTGAGAGGGCTGAGACAGATGGGACCCACCTGGGAGACCTTTGGCAGTCCAGGTGAGCAATGATACTGGCCTGAATTCTGGCAGTCGTCATGCTGTGAGGGAAGGAGTTTGGCAGAAATAATGGAAAACCAAGTATCAGGCAGAAATAGGACTTTATCAGGACAAAGTCTGGAGTGTAATTGGGGAATTATTGGAGTATTTGGGAGCAGGGAGTGCTGAGGCAGAGTGTGGCCCAAGAAAAAGAAGTGAATTACCTGAGGTCAAACCTAGAGTTACTGTGAGACCTAATTTAGGAGTCTTGACCAGCTCAGACCACATCAAGAGATCTTTTCATTTCTCCGTTACTAGGCAAAGAATCAAACGAACTGTTCCATCATGTCCTACCAGCGCTGGCATGGTTAGTGTTGGTTAGGTGCTTGGAGCCTTATTTCATTATCATTTGACATCTTCAAAGGACAGAACATCCAGCCCAGGCCAACAGCCTGGGCTTATAAATTAGTCAATTTACTTCTATTCCAGCTAGATGAGGTGGCTTTTCTCAGCCTCACATCCCTCTAGAGTTGGAGAGGTAAGAAGCAGCACTGTCAACCTAGAAGGAATTACTGCCAGAAGAACATTGCAGTGCGCCCTGCCACAGTTCTATGCAGAGCACAGCAAAGAGCTCCCCAAATTGTGCTATTTCTGGGATTTGAAAAAGGCACTCATGACCAGGCATTCACTTTAAAGAGTTCAATTGCCCTATGAGAAAAAAAATAGAACAGAACAAAGGAAACATACAAATACATGTTACTGAAATTAATACATTAAATGCAATGGTGTCATGAACTCATTGACTTGGAATGAGGAGGCAAACAAAATATTGCTTGAGTAACCAGAGCCAGGCACCAGAGAGGATGGTTTACGCATAACATCTCATCTAGATCCAAGGAGATGGGAATCGGTGTCCTCATTTTACCTAAGAGGAAGTTGAGATACAGAAAGTTTAAGTGACTTGCTCAATGTCAAAATCACTGATCTGCGAAGTTGAAATTCACCCCACGCAAGCTTCTGGGATAGAAACCTCAGGAGAGGACGTGTCCCAAAGATGCAGAACACAAGGGAACAAAGTTTTAGTGAGAGGAGGATGGAACAGAAGAGATTTTCAGAACACAGAGATATGTTCCATATTGTAATCAAGGTTCAGATGCATTTTGGGGGCTGACTGGAGTTCTGCAAAGGCACGGGGATTATAAAATCAAAGAATCTTGGTGATTGAAAGGAATTATAGCGATCATCTAGTCCTGGCTCCATTTATATCCAAAACCTCATCACAACACAGTCAAAGCCAAAGCCAGTTCCCTCCCTCCTCCTTGCGCGCTGGTTCTTGGAGAAGCTGGGCGGCAGCTGCAGCCATTGAAACAGTGTTCATTTCCTTTCTTTGTGAGCGCCGCAGTGAAAGTGCAGAACCAGGGAGAGTGGGGGTGGGTCTGATAAATGATTCACTGGGAAAGCAAGTTCATAAATGGATTGGAATTAGGATACAAGATGCTCGAAGCCCTCCTATCCATTCGTGGCTAATGCTGAAGCGCACCAGGCCCTCAGCTTTATTCACTTCACTCTGATGACTGCGTTTATGAGTTGTAAATCTACTGGGGAAAAGTGAGTTCAGAGCGACAGACGGCTGTAATGCTTTCTCTAGTTCGTGTGCTCAGAAATGGAGTATTCAGCCATTTGGGCTCACAGCAAATTCTCCTCTAATGTGTAGGGAGAACACAGTGAGGGGTCAGCACCATGGACAGAGACACCAGGCTCTCAGGAGCCCGTTCCGGATAGGGACCTGGTATCAGCAGCTGGAACCGAGCCCCTGCCGCTGGTAGACCTGCAGACCACCTAAGCACTCAAGTCATTAGTCTGGGAGACCTCCTAGTACCAGGGACTCAGGTAACAGTCACTCCATTCCTGTCCAAAACCCTGTGTTGTGCTCAAATACTCATTGCCTTTGCCTGACAGGGGGCTCCATTTTCATAAAATAAAAATGATGTCTCTTTACCTCTATCAAGCCAATTACAATCAAAAATTCAAGCCAATTACAATCAAAAATACTCTCCACATCCTTTTTTTTTTTTTTCGGTCATCAGACCCTAACAATAGCACTGGGAGATGGGTGTAGTGTGTACAGATTTTAGAGATGAGGAACTGGTGACCCACATTCTTGTCCAAGGTTGCTCAGAGAAGCAGAAGCGGGATCTGAATCAAGTTCAGGCCTTACTCTAATGCTTCTCTCATAAAATGACGAGGGGATGGGAGTGGGGCTGGCAGGCGAGGCGGTTTAAGACATCACTGGCTCCTAAGCTTCCACAATAGGGAGTTGTGCATTAATAATGGAAAGCCGCTTGCCAGAGGTATCTTCCTAAAACACAAATTCCATCATGTCACTCTTCTGGTTTAAAGCCTTTTAAGGCTCCCCATGGCCCACAGGATAAAGTGAAAAGTCTTAGTAAGACGTTCAAAGCCCTTCAAAGTCTGACCCCGGCCTATCTCTCCAGCTGCAGCACCTGCCACTCCCTCTTGGGCAGGCTGGTTTCTGGTCCCAGGAAAGTAGTTATTGTTCCATGAAAGTCTCTGCTGTGGCTCTGGGCCTCTGCACACACTGTCCTTTCTGCCTGGAATGTCCTCCTACCCCTTCTCCTGCCTTGGGTTGGTGATGAGTGAACTCTGGCTCAGAACCAAAGTTCACTGCCAAAATTACGTGCTCTTTGCGGCTCTCTCCAGTCCGGCAGGCAGAGCTTAACTTTCTGCTCTACGCTTCCACAGGCTTTGTTCTTACCTCAATTAGCACATTTATCACACTGTACTCTAATTATTTGGGCACATTACTTTCTTCCAAACTAAGCTGTGAGCACCTCCAGGGCAGGGACTCCAACTGATTCATCTCTGTTTACCCTGCCAGTACTGAGATGCAAATGTTCCCGGGGAAAGTTGTGAAATGAGAGCTGGGGACCAGTGAAGCTCACTTACAAAAATGAAATCATGACAGAGGGCGCTGATCTTTAATGAGGGGGCTCTGGCATGCTTGGAGGCATATGGAATCTGTAGGGCCAATGAGAAAAGAGCGGATACCAGTAGGTGCCATCAGCTATTAGAACTCTCAAACCCAATCCAGTGTTCCAGCCTCTGGGGCTCGAGATCCATCCTTCACGGAACCAGGGCTATTCCCCCCATGGTCCAGTTACCCAGTCCTCTGTCATGCTCCTGTCAGCAGGGATTGTCATCACTGAGTCACTCACCCTAGGGCTTTGTCTTCCCATGAACATAGTCAATGTTTGTGGTGAGTTTAACTCTTAGGTTATAGATGAGATTCATCCAATAATTCAACAAAATTTTACTGAACACTTGCTAAGACCCGAACACTGTGCCAGGTGTGGGGAATGCTGAGCTAAGATAAACAAGCCACAGCTGGTTCCTTTGTAGAGCCTGCCTCAAGGTGAGGCGCATACATGCTCATGGCCCGTGCGAGAGAGGAAGACAGGCAGACAGTACGCACAGAGAGGCCAGGATGAGTTTACAGGGAAGCCCCCATGGGAAATCACATCTATGCAAGGCTCAGGGCGAGGTGGGCCTGGGGCAGGGCGTGGTGCAAACTCACCGAGCAGCTCTGCCCAGCAGGATGCTGTCCACCTGCCAGGACCTCTCGGCTCCTCTAAGGATGCAGTGACGTGTCCTCATAATCTATGGCTGTGACCAGACAGGAAGCCAGTTGAAGTTGCCTCTGATTTTGAGGAGATTATAAAGAGAACACTTGTCTTGGGGCAAGACAGCCATTGGACCTGAGTTCCCACTAGCTCATTAAGCCAGCACCCCACCACCACTGGGGCCCAATTCTAATTCCCACCACTTTGGGAATGTCACGCCTTGGCGGCTCCGTCATGACTAGACTCAGCTGCTAATGGGAGTGTAATTTGGGGGATAATGCAAAATCTGTTAACAATCAGGGCTGCGGTGTGCTATAAGCTGGGTGTGCTGCAACCAGGGCTGACCCCGCCCTGCTGATCTGTGACACCCCCACCCCAAAGACTATACTAAACACTTGCACTTGTGGGGTTGAATAGGGTTGCTCGTTGCAGTCATGTGGGGTTTAACTCTTCCAAATGCCCTTCATGTGTAATTTTTCCAGACCTGACCCCCACAAAGTCCCCTTGGGTGGGTAGGCTGCCTGCTATTATTTCCATTTCATGAATGATGCGACTGAGCCCTGGAGAGGGAAGGTAACGTGGCCAGAATGAGGGTCTGGAACAGGTTTGCCTTCTCCCAGCTGACAGTGCAGGTCGCTATTCTCTGCATCAAAGGCTTACTCTGAAGGGAGCCCTGGCCTTCTCCCGCTGACACCACACATCCCTGTGGCATTGCCTGTTGGATGACTCTTGTGGATGCCAGGTTCTGTGTCTCTGACCCTCATGAGGGACTCTGACCCTCATGTCCCTGCACCCCAGTTCTTGGCTTGGAAGCCAACAGGTATTCCAGAAGTATCTGCAGATGAAGGGCGCCTAGAGATGGGATAGCCTGGATTCAGTCCCAGAACTCCCAGCCAGTGTCCTGCTGCACCTCGGTTCCTCCATCTGGAAAAACAGCGATTGGATTCAGAGACCCAGGGAAGGTCCTGCCATGTCAGAAAGGCATGAGGTCCTGCTCATGCCTGCTTCTCTACTTGTTGCCAGGTAACCTTAGGGAGGTGACTTATCCCCAAGCCCCAGCTTCCGCATCTGAATAGTATCATCCTAGAGGTACCCGCTCCTCAACTGAGTGATTGTAGTAACATAAAACAATGCTCACAAGTTGCTAAACACAGTGCATGTTTAGCCTGCAGCAACCACACAGGGAAGGTACACCACGCCCATCCTAAAGAAGTCCCACGATTCCATGACAGAGCCTTTCAGTTCCCGCTCACCTACTGTGTGCTGGCACTGGGGCGTGGAGAGGAGGCTCTCCCAGGCTGCCACAGGCCTGCTGCAAGGGACGAGGCACATCTACACGCAACTTCATCATCCCTCTTTCGCCTCGCTTGACAGAGCAGCTGAACGGCAGAGATTGGAAGGGAAAAAAAATAGGGATGAAGGAGAAAGACCAGGGAGGGAGACGCGAGGCCATAACAGTTTTGCAGAAGAGGATGATTCAAGTAGAATGCGGTACTAATTTAAATCCTGAAATGACTGATGTATTTTCCATGGTGTTTTATTAATCAGCCTCAGATGGAGCACAATTTGCAAATTTCATGTGGCAGCTATTAAACATTTTCTCCTACGTAAGTAAATGAAAGGGGTTTACTAATTCCAGCAGACACTTCATGAATTGGTAATGGCAGTGAGCGCCTAAGCACGGGCAGGCACGTTGAAGCTGCTGGAACTGCAGCACAGCACTCGGATCCGGCGAAACTGATTGAATCCCTCGTATGCCTTTGAGCCCCCAAAGACTTGCTAAATATTGATACAGTGGCCGAGGGCAGCAACTGTTGGTGGAAGCGTCCGCTTAGTGTGTCGATGATCTTCCTTTCTTTTGCGGGAGAGAGGAGGGCAGAGTCACCAGGTGGAGGAGGCTGTTTGCCGAGGACTGAGAAGGCCACTGCTGCCACGTCCACTTCCAAAGCCCACTCTGCTCCGCGGTGCACTTGGGTAGACCTCCCTTGGGCAGAAGCAGCACATGCCTCTGGAGCCTTCTTTCTTTTCTGTGCTCTCAACTCTCCCAAGCCAACCTTCTGCACAAATCTCACCCTAAGGTTGTCTTTTTGTGCCCATAATCATGCTTCTCACTACACATCTTTCAAAGAAGGGTTATGCTGTTTGGCATTGGTGGCAACTCAGTGAGGTCCACAGGTGAGGATTATTATCTCCAGGTGCTGAGAGAAGAGCTGGAAGCCTAAAAATGTCAGGTCCCTGGGCAGAGGTGGAAGAGAGGGCCCCGGGCCCTCTAGAAAGGGCAAGAGGCACTGACAGACCCACCCATGCACCTGCTAGTGGGGAGCCCCAGCACCCTGGGATGGTGCGGAAGCCTTGCCCTGGCATCTGAGGGGCCCAG